>CM038678.1:345348872-345526484 GCA_021605205.1 Aegilops longissima | reverse complement strand
AGGTAGATGAAGCATTTCGAGCCCGAGTGGATTCAGCAGAATTACTTCAGATTCGAGCTCAACAATGTCCGGGACTGGTCAAACGTCCGGATCCTCGCAAGCATAATATCATTGGCACAAAGTGGATCTACCGCAACAAGCAAGATGAAAATGGCCTTGTGGTGAGGAATAAGGCATGACTTGTAGCTCAAGGCTACACACAGTTGAAGGAATTGATTTCGATGAAACTTTTGCACTGTTGCTAGACTTGAGGCTATTCGCATACTACTTGCTTATGCTAACCATCATGATATCAGTTTATATCAAATGGATGTGAAAAGTGCATTCCTCAATGGTAAGCTTGAGGAAGAAGTATATGTTGCTCAACCTCCGGTTTTGAAGATCCAAAGAATCCGACAAAGTCTTCAGACTCAACAAGGCCCTCTATGGTCTCAAACAGGCCCCACAGGCGTGGTATGATACATTGAAGGAATTCTTCGTGAAGAATGGCTTCACACCCGTTCACTCGACCCTACTCTCTTTACTAAATCATATGATGGTGAACTGTTTGTGTGCCAAATATATGTTGATGATATTATCTTTGGTTGTACTGACCAACGTTATAGTGATGAATTTGCCAATATGATGAGTGAAGAATATCAAATGTCTATGATGGGAGAGTTGAAATTCTTCTTAGGTCTTCAAATTCGTCAACAACACAATGGCATATTCATATCTCAGGAGAAATACCTCAAAGATGTCCTGAAGAAATTAGGCATGCAAGATTGCAAAGGTGTCAAAATTCTTATGCCCACAAATGGCCATCTATGCACTGATGAAATTGGTATTGACTTCGATCACAAGGTATATCGCTCCATGATTGGTTCTCTATTGTACTTATGTGCATCTAGGCCAGATATAATGCTTAGTGTTTGCATGTGTGCCCGATTTCAAGCTACACCAAGGAATCACACCATAAGGTCAGTGAAGCATATTCTTCGATATCTAGCTCACACACCAACACTAGGATTATGGTACCCCAAGGGCTCTACTTTTGATCTCATTGGATATTCGACTCGACTATCTTTGGTGATCGTGTGGACCGCAAGTCAACATCTGGTACTTGCCATTTCCTTGGGCGATCTTTGGTCCATTGGTCCTCGAAGAAACAGAATGCGTATCACCGCTCTGCGGAAGCTGAATACATTGCTCTTGGCTCTTGTTGTGCTCAATTGCTGTGGATGAAGCAAACTATCAAGGACTACGGCATCAACGTGAAGAATGTGCCTCTCTACCGTGACAATGAGAGTGCCATCAAGATTGCTCACAACCCAGTTCAGCACTCGAAGACAAAGCACATTCAAATTCGTCATCATTTTCTTCGTGATCATGTGTTGAAGGGCGACATCTCCATCGAGCATGTGAAGACTGAAGAACAACTAGCCGGTATCTTCACAAAGCCCATGGATGAGAAGAGATTTAGCAAGTTGCGTTGTGAGCTAAATATCTTAGAATCTTCGAATGTTCTTTGAAAAGGACACACATCCTGACACTTATGCAAAGTTGATGACTTAGATGTGCAACACATGAAGAAACGTTTTTCTTCAATCAATGAAGAATAACACTGTAAGTGTGAAGAAATTAACGAAGAATTTGATTCTCAGAACCCTACGACAATTGTACGCGGTGTCTGAAATCATCATTCTTATACGGTGGGTCACGCCACCACCAAAGTTGAAAATCTTCAATTTGAGTTTTCCTCAGTTTTTGAAATTCTTCAGTTTTTCAAATTCTTCAACTTTTCAAAATCTTCACTGTTTCCGTCGTTTTTCTTCATTAACTATATATATATATATATATATATGGGTTTATGTCCTCTACAACATTCACTTATGGCTATTTCTTCAAGTCGCTTTTTCTGCTAAGTGAATGTGATCGGACCCTTCCCCCTCTATGCTATACTCAACCCAATCTATTCACAAATTCTTCATGTGCGTTCTTGTAACATCCCAAAATTCTAAATTTTGGAATGTTATAATAAATAGATAGATTTGTTTGTTTGTTTGAATTGTGGTGTGATTGATTGAGTGAAATTTGAAACTTTTTGAAAGTTAAATGAGAGGGAATAAAAGGACTTTCCCAAACTTTCATTTTTGCTTTCTGATCTCCGTGAATTCAAATATTTCTCATCACAAAACCCTGGAGAGAGGATAACATGACTTCTTCCATTTAAATGAAAAAGGGGTGTTGAAAATATTTGAATTTCATTTGGAAATATTTTCTAATTCATAAACTTCATGCAACTCAGTGATTTTCACGAGCGAGGATAAAATGACTTCTTCAAAACATATGAAATATGAGTTGGGAGTTTCAAAGGATTAAATTCGAAGTCCTTTTGGAATTATTTTTCAATTTGGAGTTATTTGGATTTTATTCAAATTATTTTTCTCCAAAAATAAAATACATGGGAAATAGGGTAACATGATTCGCTACATCAGAAAATTGGAGATAAATAAATTTGGAGTCATTTTGGTATTTTTAAAATGATTTTTATTGGATTTTAGTAGGGCAGTAGCACTCCTTGATTTATTCAAAATTGTGTGTACTTTATTTGATGTTAGTAAAAATGTTCATGATGTAGGAAATATTTTTCTGAAAATTTTGATATATAATATGCCTATATAAAATTCTATTTTGGTTTTACTTATTCAGATTTCCTTTTCTGTTTCAAAAAAAAAACTGCACGTGCGCTTAGGACTAACAGTCGCCCACGCGCGCAACATAGTAGCATGGGCGCTCCTTTGTTTTTTTTTTCTTTTTTCCCTCCTCCTAAATGGGCCAGGCCCAGCGGGCCATATTCCTTCCCCATATTTTTTTCCATGGTTTTTTTTTCTTTTCTATTGCTCAAAAAGAAAATAAAAAAAATTACAGTGTACGCGCGCGGCCGGCCGAGGCCTTTAGGCCCGTGCGAGGCCTTAGCCTTTTTCTGCTCTGTTTCGTTTAATTACGTCTACGTTTAGTCCCACATTGCCTAGCCTTTAACCCTTAAACCTCTTTTCCACCTATAAATATAGACCCATAGAGCCTTCAAAAATCATCCGATTCGGGTTAAAGCAATATTTTGGTTTGACTAGATTCCTTGAAGAAAAATATTTTTTCCTCTCCGGCGCGACTTCTGAAAATTGTCTCATCTCTTCAACGTCGTCTTTTCTCTGCCTTATAAAGGTATCTTTCTTTGTTTTTTTTCCTTCTTATACTTCCGTAGTTTATTACTTTTAGACTAGATTAGATTGTCGTCTACATACTTATACATTAGACCTTAGGCATAGCTATTTTTTCTTTTGTAAAACAGCTTGGCCCTGATTTTTCAAATAGCCATAACTTTTTACTCGTTCATCCAAACTAGATGAAACCAAAGCCCACTTCTTCGTTACGATCTCCTCTATCCAGTAATTCAACTCAAACATGTTTTTAAAAGTTTAAAATTTCGAAATTTGTTCAGATTCATATTCAAACTTCTTTAGTTCATAACTTAAGTTCCGTAATTCCGTTTGAGTTGATTCTTTTTGCATTGTGTCACAAATTTGCTTAAGTTTCTGTTTGTGTACTTAGGTTTCAAATTTGAATAGTTTAGATTTGAATTTGATGAAATTTGTTCAATTCACTAATTTGGTCATATTTTA
Organism: Aegilops longissima; assembly: GCA_021605205.1. Lineage (NCBI taxonomy): Eukaryota > Viridiplantae > Streptophyta > Magnoliopsida > Poales > Poaceae > Aegilops > Aegilops longissima. The sequence goes on along the minus strand of CM038678.1, from coordinate 345,522,822 downwards.
AGTTTTACAAAGTATTTTTGATTGATTCTTTTTGCTACTGTTTTATTATGGTTTTGTCTACCCAGTAGCATATACTTCTTTATTTTTACTTTATTTTTAAATTAGGTTTTTAGCAAAACAGTACTGTTTTAGTTATAGTTTTGTTTTAGTCTTTTCTTTATAGTTTTAATTGTTTTTAAATTTTTTTGTCACTCTTGAAAAATTTAGTTTTGTTTCTGTTAGTCAACAAAAGAAATTTTGTTTTTATTTAAGAAAATATTATTTTACTTAGTTTTGTACGAAAACTTGTTTAGGTCATAGTTAGTGTTTCATAAAAGCTTTTATTTGTTTCTTTTTGCAAATAAAATTTTATGGAAAAATAGCTTCTGCTAACTTAGTTGTTTTACTTTGTATTTTCTGTTAGTTTATTAGTTTAGTATTTTCTTGGTTAAGTTTTACTTAGGACAAAACTATTTTGTGTTATGTCTTAGAGTTTTCTTTAGTAGTTTTGTTGTGTAGTTTTCCTTTGTTTTTATTGGGTGTCCCTTGATTTGCATTTTTATTTGTTGGTTTTATTATGAGTGTTAGAATTGTTTGCTAGGATGTTTGCTTATATGAATGCTATGTTTGACTATATAGATTTTCAACGGAGTGACTAATAGTTCTACCAAGTCATTATTCGAGAGTGTTGTTATCTTCATCAACTTACGTGCAAGTTCACTTTGACCATGCTTTCATACCTATGTTTTATTGCATTTAGTGGCATCTTTGCAACCACCTCCGATAGTGATATTGAATTCTTGTAGTTGAGTAGTATGCATGAGGTAGGAACCCATCACTGTTACCAAGCCCGGGACATTATTTATTTTAATGCTATGCTATAGTAGACGGGGTTGGTATGAGTGCTCGGGAGTGGTGTGAGAATGGAGGATCTCGTCAATGACGACAACTCCATGATGGAATCTACAAGGACTGCATCTTCAAGGCCTCAAGACTTCAAGACTCGAGACAAGAATTCAATACACACTCTTTGGGTGAAGGATTTGTTGACGGGCACCTGGAGAAACCAATGGTTGGCGGGATGCATGGAGAAGCGCCATGACATCTTGCGGAAAGCTTCACCCAGACTCAAAGAGACGGAAGAATACTTCATGCCCGGAAGCTTACCTGCAACCGCAAGTCACTATGGGCTCGGCTTGGTTGACCTTAGTGGTGAATCTGGTGGGGCGGTGCTAGCAGATGTAGAACTATGGTAGGATTGAATGAGCACCGACGGTGGTCGAGGAACTCTTCGGAAGACCATGTTTGGTCGTCTTGTTCTCAAACACCACAAGTGCGAGAACGTAAAGAGGATCGAATCTTGCGGGTAAAGTGTACAAACCTCTGCAGAGGGTTTTAAACCTAATCGATTAGCCGTGTCCCGATTACGGACAATTTGAGCCTCGGACTTGGATCTATCTCGGAACTCTCAACACCGGATTGATAACTTAATTGTGGGCAACTTATGATGATTTTGGGCTATGAGACATCGGTTGGCGGAACCATGTCATGATAGAAAACTCCATAGTACAGACTTCATTTATTCCTTTGTTGTAGGGAAAATAAAACCAGCTTTTACGCAAAACAAAACTCGACACGAGCCACAAAGCCATACTGCATATAGTATAGTTTATCATCTGTTTTCTCTTATTGTGATCTTGCGGTACATTCAATGTCTTGACCTACACGCTGCAACGTATCATGTTGCAGATATTTCCTCGACAGTAAGAGTTACGATCTGAGGTTACGGTCTACACTCAACTTTGCCGATGGCGTTGATGGGACTCCACACCGTTAGATTGTTTCATTGAGTATTACGAGGTATATATCATTTTACGTTATTTATACATGTGATTGCACTTTGATATATACATTGATGTCTTGTGTGTGCCAACATATGATCAAGGGATGGCACAGATACACGAGGCTTGACCGTCTCGAGGTCGGGTCGCTCTGAATATGGTATCGAGCACATGTTGATATGAGGACGTGACCCTAGAAACCGGAAAGCCCTAGGACAGAAATTTCTAAAGCGTTATTTTCAAAAAGACTCTTACTTCTCATCTTTTCAGATTTTATCAAATAGACACTCTCACCTCAAATAGTTAGAATATACACCTTTCCTTTTGACCACACGGAAGATCAATGAAGTCGCTCCAAGAATTAAAGATATCGGACAACTAATGGCCATTTCGAGTAAAGAGGATTTCACCATGCGTTGGAAGAATTGCAGCTGCAACAATTGAAGACTCAAGACTTGAAGAATTTGAAGTTCTGAAGAATTATTTGACCTTTAGAGACCAAACCTCTGTTATACACCTACGTTAGATGCGACGATTTGTGAGCTGTCATTTGTTTGATGTTTTCCGACAGCCACTAAGTAAAACTTGTTTCTTTAAAAACTATTGTTTGTATTGTGTGTATATCCCTCCCCACCTCTCTCATATCTCATCCAAAAACTTTTGGACCCCATAGATGATGAATGAAGTTGGACTGATATTCTCGGACGAAGACTCGGCCAGAGGCGAGCTATGGATTCGAACATGGAGAATCACTTGGGAGCAATTTGGTTTCAAGGAAGAATGAAGTATCGTCGCTCTTGATTACTTTGAAGGAAGTGCTGCAACATGGTGGCAGATGCATCAAGCTATCAGGATGGAATGGATCAAAGACTTGGGAAGAATTCAAGAAGACTCGACAAGATCTCGTCTTACCCGAAGCACCATGATACACCAAGATATAAACCTTGTGCTGCAAGATTTGCGGAGAAATAGGACACACCTAGGAGGAACACAAGGATGAATGCCCTCATTGTGAGGAGAAACACCCACCGAGGAATGCCCAACTAGTCGGTGACTTGTTTCTTGTGTGAAGGAACCACCCACTACCCGACTCGGTGTCACATTTACCCCATGGTGCAACAAACTATTCAGGAGCAGGAAGAAGGAATGAAAGAAGCCCTCCGAGAAGTTATGAAAGAACTTGTGATGAAGGAATGTGTTGAAGACCACGATGGAGAAGGCCTCAACAGATTTTACTCCAATGCCTCGCTATTCATGTGGAGAAGAAGGACATTTTTGCGATGATTGCACCAAGGAAAGAAAAGAGTATCTAGGATATTTCCGACAGCGAAGTGAAGTTTGACCCTCGGAAATAGAAGCTCGATCATTACAAAGAAATCCAGAAGAGAAAAGAAGGCAACCCCGAACAACACAATTTTCGCAGAGAAGGACTGAGTCATATCACTTGTTACAGTGCAAGGATTTAGGTCATTACGCTAGTAAATATCCGAAAATAAGCCAAGAATCCAAGGAGCCTACATAATCACAAAGAAGCCCGAGACATGTCGGAAGTCTTTTGTTTTCGCTGCAAGGAAGCAGGACATTATGCTACTAAATGTCCCAACAAGATGAAAGCTGGAGTTGAGTAGTTGGAATTTTGATATTGGAAACAAGAGTAATAGAAAGCAATTTCATTTTTATGAGTACAATAAGTTGAGTTATGTAATGGGTGCTCAGAGTTTGTAATGGATTCATGAAAACAATAAAGTTAAGGTGACATGTTTTCATATGTTTAATTGTATGAGTTGTTACTCTATGAACACGGATTTTGACCATTTTCGAGGATATGAGAAATATGGTCTATGGATGGATTTGTGAATTTCATTTTAAGGGTGATAGTACCCTATGAAGAACACTAGACCAATGGAAATGGAAATGTGTCCCACAGGTTGGAGTTTGGAAAAAAGTGAGTTGAAATTTTATCTTTGATATGATGGTATTAAGAAATCAAACGTTATTGGATTTAAAGTGGTGTAATGTTGGAAAATGGAGCAATTGTAACTCCAAGGATGAGTGAAAGTGGTACAAGTGTTGAAGTGGGCTCATAACCCACAGGCCCAGGAATTAATAAGGATCAAGTACCCACTGGAGAAAGAAATTTTGGGAATAGTTACGATTTTATCGACCGACGATCTTATAGGAGTTTACGCAGAACCTGAGAGTTGTGAAGAAACGATAAATGTTTGTTTGGCTTGCAGAATCAATGGATTTTGCGAACTTGGTTCGTCGACAAGAGAAATTCTGCAATGCTTGTGAGGATGACCGAGTGTTAGAATGCGATATTCGCTAAACCATGTACAAGGTAATGATTTGGAAGCGGGATGGATTGATCACCATACCGACTTACTCTTATTATTCGCTTTGCTATATGGGATGGTAAATCTGAGTGACCTACCTATAGTAGAGTGACGACGATATTAAACCTTGTTGAACCTTAGAATGGTATAAGCATTTTCCCTTGTACAAGGCCGTTGTTGCCAACCGTAGGATATCGATGAGGATCAACCTGCACCCATTTCCTGCGGGAAAAACCATAAATTGTTGACCACCATGAGATATCGATAGTTGTTTAGCATTGGCGCCGGACCTATCGATTATGAAGACCAGTCTCGGAATAACCTTACCAAGATGAAAGGACAAAAGAATTGAGGAAAAGGTTATGCCGCTACCTAAGAGCCCCGAGATGAAATTTTCCGAGATCTGGGAAGATCGACCTTTGTCAAGAATGAGGATGGAGTATATAAGCATGGATGGGACCGTAACGATGTTTCTAAGGGTGGTAGCACCCGCACCACAGAGACGATCGATGGATTTTGAAGACCCCAAACCTAACCCATTTCTTTCTAGCCTCTCCGAATCTCGAGGACGAGATTCATTTTAAGGGTGGTAGATTTGTAACATCCCAAAATTCTACATTTTGGAATGTTATAATAAATAGATAGATTTGTTTGTTTGTTTGAATTGTGGTGTGATTGATTGAGTGAAATTTGAAACTTTTGAAAGTTAAATGAGAGGAATAAAAGGACTTTCCCAAACTTTCATTTTTGCTTTCGATCTCCGTGAATTCAAATATTTCTCATCACAAAACCACGGAGAGAGGATAACATGACTTCTTCCATTTAAATGAAAAGGGTGTTGAAAATATTTGAATTTCATATGGAAATATTTTCTAATTCATAAACTTCATGCAACTCAGTGATTTTCACGGCGAGGATAAAATGACTTCTTCAAAACATATGAAATATGAGTTGGGAGTTTCAAAGGATTAAATTCAAGTCCTTTTGGAATTATTTTCAATTTGGAGTTATTTGGATTTTATTCAAATTATTTTTCTCCAAAAATAAAATACATGAAAAATAGGGTAACATGATTCCCTACATCAGAAAATTGGAGATAAATAAATTTGGAGTCATTTTGGTATTTTTAAAATGATTTTTATTGGATTTTAGTAGGGCAGTAGCACTCTTTGATTTATTCAAAATTGTGTGTACTTTATTTGATGTTAGTAAAATGTTCATGCTGTAGGAAATATTTTTCTGAAAATTTTGATATATAATATGCCTATATAAAATTCTATTTTGGTTTTATTTATTCAGATTTCCTTTTCTATTTCAAAAAAAAAAACTGCACGTGCGCTTAGGACTAACAGTCGCCCACGCGCGCAACATAGTAGCATGGGCGCTCCTTTGTTTTTTTTCTTTTTTCCCTCCTCCTAAATGGGCCAGGCCCAGCGGGCCATATTCCTTCCCCATATTTTTTTCCATGGTTTTTCTTTTTCTTTTCTATTGCTCAAAAAGAAAAAAAAAATTACAGTGTACAAGCGCGGCCGGCCGAGGCCTTTAGGCCCGTGCGAGGCCTTAGCCTTTTTCTGCTCTGTTTCGTTTAATTACGTCTACGTTTAGTCCCACATTGCCTAGCCTTTAACTCTTAAACCTCTTTTCCACCTATAAATATAGACCCATAGAGCCTTCAAAAATCATCTGATTCGGGTTAAAGCAATATTTTGGTTTGACTAGATTTCTTGAAGAAAAATATATTTTCCTCTCCGGCGCGACTTCTGGAAATTGTCTCATCTATTCAACGTCGTCTTTTCTCTGCCTTATAAAGGTATCTTTCTTTGTTTTTTTCCCTTCTTATACTTCCGTAGTTTATTACTTTTAGACTAGATTAGATTGTCGTCTACGTATTTATACATTAGACCTTAGCCATAGCTATTTTTTCTTTTGTAAAACAGCTTGGCCATGATTTTTCAAATAGCCATAACTTTTTACTCGTTCATCCAAACTAGATGAAAACCAACACCCACTTCTTCGTTACGATCTCCTCTATCCAGTAATTCAACTCAAACATGTTTTTGAAAGTTTAAAATTTCGAAATTTGTTCAGATTCATATTCAAACTTCTTTAGTTCATAACTTAAGTTCCGTAACTCCGTTTGAGTTGATTCTTTTTGCATTGTGTCACAAATTTGCTTAAGTTTCTGTTTGTGTACTTAGGTTTCAAATTTGAATAGTTTAGATTTGAATTTGATGAAATTTGTTCAAATCACTAATTTGGTCATATTTTGACTTTTACAAAGTATTTTGATTGATTCTTTTTGCTACTGTTTTATTATGGTTTTGTCTATCCAGTAGCATATACTTCTTTATTTTTACTTTATTTTTAAATTAGGTTTTTAGCAAAACAGTACTATTTTAGTTATAGTTTTGTTTTAGTCTTTTCTTTATAGTTTTAATTGTTTTTAAAAATTTTGTCACTCTTGAAAAATTTAGTTTTGTTTCTGTTAGTCAACAAAAGAAATTTTGTTTTTATTTAAAAATATATTATTTTACTTAGTTTTGTATGAAAACTTGTTTAGGTCATAGTTAGTGTTTCATAAAAGCTTTTATTTGTTTCTTTTTGCAAATAAAATTTTATGGAAAAATAACTTCTGCTAACTTAGTTGTTTTACTTTGTATTTTCTATTAGTTTATTAGTTTAGTATTTTCTTGGTTAAGTTTTACTTAGGACAAAACTATTTTGTGTTATGTCTTAGAGTTTTCTTTAGTAGTTTTGTTGTGTAGTTTTGCTTTGTTTTTATTGGGTGTCCCTTGATTTGCATTTTTATTTGTTGGTTTTATTATGAGTTTTAGAATTGTTTGCTAGGATGTTTGCTTATATGAATGCTATGTTTGACTATATAGATTTTCAACGGAGTGACGAATAGTTCTACCAAGTCATTATTCGAGAGTGTTGTTATCTTCATCAACTTACCAGGCAAGTTCACTTTGACCATGCTTTCATACCTATGTTTTATTGCATTTAGTAGCATCTTTGCAACCACCTCCAGTAGTGATATTGAATTCTTGTAGTTGAGTAGTATGCATGAGGTAGGAACCCATCACCCTGTTACCAAGCCCGGGACGTTATTTATTTAAATGCTACGCTATAGTAGACGGGGTTGGTATGAGTGCTCGGGAGTGGTGTGAGAATGGAGGATCTACGTCAATGAAGACAACTCCATGATGGAATCTACAAGGACTGCATCTTCAAGGCCTCAAGACTTCAAGACTCGAGACAAGAATTCAATACACACTCATTGGGTGAAGGATTTGTTGTGGGCACCTGGAGAAACCAGTGGTTGGCGGGATGCATGGAGAAGCGCCATGACATCTTGCGAAAGCTTCACCCAGACTCAAAGAGACGGAAGAATACTTCATGCCCGAAGCTTACATGCAACCGCAAGTCACTATGGGCTCGGCTTGGTTGACCTTAGTGGTGAATCTGGCTGGGGCGGTGCTAGCAGATGTAGAACTACGGTAGGATTGAATGAGCACCGGACGGTGGTCGAGGAACTCTTCGAAGACCATGTTTGATCGTCTTGTTCTCAAACACCACGAAGTGCGAGAACGTAAAAGAGGATCGAATCTTGCGGGTAAAGTGTACAAACCTCTGCAGAGGGTTTTAAACCTAATCGATTAGCCGTGTCCCGATTCACGGACAATTTGAGCCTTTGGACTTGGATCTATCTCGGAACTCTCAACACCGGATTGATAACTTAATTGTGGGCAACTTATGATGATTTTGGGCTATGAGACATCGGTTGGCGGAACCATGTCATGATAGAAAACTCCATAGTACAGACTTCATTTATTCCTTTGATGTAGGAAAATAAAACCAGCTTTTACGCAAAACAAAACTCATATCACAGAGCCACAAAGCCATACTGCATATAGTATAGTTTATCATCTGTTTTCTCTTATTGTGATCTTGCCGTACATTCAATGTCTTGACCTACACGGCTGCAACGTATCATGTTGCAGATATTTCCTCGACGAGTAAGAGTTACGATCTGAGGTTACGGTCTACACTCAACTTGCCGATGGCGTTGATGGGACTCCACACCCGTTTGATTGTTTCACTGAGTATTACGAGGTATATATCATTTCGTTATTTATACATGTGATTGCACTTTGATATATACATTGATGTCTTGTGTGTGCCGAGATATCTTGATCCGAGGATGGCACAGATACACAGAGGCTTGACCGTCTGAGGTCGGGTCGCTACATTTCTATTTGAAACTTGTTCAAAATCTTCACTGTGTCCTTGTCAGCTGAAGAAATTGCAAACGGAACTTTAAAACTGATCTTATCCAAACTTTCATTTTTGCCGCTCAAACCGTTCCGCATTCCACGATAGATTTATCTATTCACCCACGATCTAACACAATCTCCACTTCTCGGTCGTGGGTGACACATGTCAGCGAATGAGAAGGGTCAGAGCACGTTAATCCCAAATCTTGAGCGAACAATTTTTCACCGTGGCTATATATACCCCTCTCCCTTCCTCACTTCCTTTACTCCGCTCGACCGCTCTCTCTCTCTCTCTCTCTCTCTCTCTCTGAGCTTCTCAAACCCTAAGCGCCGCCCTACTCCATCGTCAGCCGGTGAGGAAGAGTTTACTGCCTCGACCTCGTCGCCGACGTACTCGCGCCGACCATCGGAAATCTTCACTCCGCCGCCGTAGCTGTCTTCCTCCGCCAAGTTAGGGCGTGGAAGATCTAACTGACGAACTTCCCATCTGTTCTTCTCGGTTAAATCGTGTTCTTCACTTTGGGTAATTAAAAGTTACTTTTATTACTCGCTTTGATTCTCAAACCTTCTGAAAATCTTCAAAGGTGTTTATTCTTCAAATCTTCACACATATGAACACCTCAAACAAAATATGCTCTTGATTCGTTTCTCTAAGCAATGATTTTCTTCAAGATTCCTCAATTGTGTGGATCCTCGATCTATACAACTCGGAACCTAAGACAAAGATCACTTAGTGAAATTCTTCAAGGCTCATCTGGTCAAATTCCTCAAACTAGTTCTTTTTGAAAACCTTACGAGCACGCATATGACCTCTCCAAATTCCTCGCAACTATACTCTGTTCACAGGTACTCATGTCCGCTGCAGAATCACTAGGTTCTCATCAACTTAACTCATTTGCAGTGTTCCTCCAAGAAAAGTTGCATACTTCTTCAGAAAATTCGTTTGTTCAAATTCCTCACCTGAAGAATATGGCAGAAGGAAAGAAGCCACAGAAAGGAGGAAAGAGGCCTGAGGTCATGACTGCGTTTGAGATCCCTGAGGAAATATATGCTGATTATTGCACACCTGATGAAGCCGATTTCGGCAAAGAAAACAAAAATCAGCGCAAGGTGCGCATTCAAAGGATTGAAAGGAGATGGGCAAGAGAATGGAGGGAGTACAGATATGTAACTCCAAAGTACATGAAGAAATTCGCTCTCAATCCTCCATGCCCAAGAGATCCATTGGCACCTGGTCAAGAAGCTGACCCCACCAACATCAAGCGTGGTGAGGACTTTCCTGAAGAATGGGCCAAGCGCCAAGCCAAATTGGCAAGAAAAGCCAACGAGGCAGTGAGGAAATTCAATGAGGACTCACATCTCTGCTGCCATCGAGGCCTCTGTCAAGCCAAGAAAATCTATGGCAAAGAAGCCCGCACACAAGCCAAGTGCTTCACCAATAGTGCCCTCACGGCCAAGTTCGTCAGCTATGCCCTCACGACAAATTCCTCATGCTCCTCCAAAATCCTCAGCTCCTTCAAAGTCCTCAGCAGCTCCTCCCAAGTCCTCAGCAGTTCCGACAAAGTCCTCAGCACCTGTGCATCTGGCCACATGCCAAAGGACTGCAGGCATCTCCATTGCCTCTGGTGTTTCACAAGTTCCTCACCGCACCAAATTCTTCATCCGCCCGACTCTGCTGAAGACTAAGGCCACAATCGGGCGAGGTCCTCGGCCAAGTCCCAAGAAGAAACAAGTCGCCTTCCAAGAGCCACCTGAAGATGATGAGGCTGATGATGAAGAACTTGCGGAAATCATCAGAGACCGCCAAGAAAGGGCCGCTAGAGCCAAAGGCACACTGTGCCGCTGCTTTATTGGATCAAGAGCGATCCTTGACTACATTGATCTCTAGCACAAGGACCCAAACACTCCTATGCGACTTCAATCGACACCGGTCAAAGTCACATCTTGAGTCATTTCATCCAAGAGGAGAAATGGAAATTTGATAACGCCAGAGAGATCAAGAAATCGCAGATGTGAAAGGAGAAACTGCTCAAGAAAAACGTTGTCAAGATGAAGAACTTATCAAGATGCGGTGACATCAAAGCCCTCGGCGACAAATTTAACTCCTATTATGCTGATTGGCAAGGAGCCAAAGTCGATTCAAACAACTGACGAAGAAGTTCACCAATGTTGCTGCCCCAACGCAACATGAAATTCCTCAGTGGAGCCTCACTCACCCGATCGAAGAACATGCCAACACCACCGATGAAGTTCCGCTCTTGAAGACAATGCTAGTTCCAGGCTGATGATCCCATTCCAGCCATCGAAGAAACTGCCGGGGCATCCACTAGTGGTGCGCTGAAGAAATCCCGACAAGTCGAACAATCGCATCGATTACGCTGAGGAAAATCAACCAGATTCCTCGGCTCCTCCTGCGCCAACACCAACTCCAATTCTTCCATCGCCTCGATGTGAAGAAGACCAAGGCTGCGAGCGAGCTGCGGTGAAGAAACGGAAAGCATCAGCTGCGTCAAATTCTTCGGCTGCAAAGAAAATGAAGCCAATGACCAGCTCCTTTGAAAATCCTATTGATGCTGTTCCAATTTCCTCAATTCCATCAAAGGACCTTGTTCCTTTTGGTGAAGATTATGTGATCCCAAGCGGATCGATGAAGAAGATCATTCTCTTTGCTTCGTCGAGCAGATTGATGAAGAAATTGAAGTGGAAGCAATCCTTCAACCCCAATCATTTCTCGCCTATGCCTCGGTTCACGGTGAAGAGGTCGGTGTTGAGGAAATTGAAGAAGATGTGGATATTGGAAGCACAATGCCAGTGATGAACGATGACTTTTGGGAAAGTCAGCACCTCCACTCTTCACCCCAACTCAACAGATTCCTCTGTCCCCTGCTCCAACAATTCAAATGGGCTCTGAAGAAACTCATCCCACTTCATCATCCATGAAGAAATTCCAGCCACTAGCGCGATGAACCTGCTTCTTCTTGATCCTCAAACTGCACTGTAGAGGAACAATAAATTCCTCACTGAAGAACACGAGATTGCGATTCCAGAGGTCGTGATGCAACTCACTGACACTCCACTGCCAAAGCCAAAGAATCCCTTCTCAACAAAGCAAAAGTTCAAGGCTGAAGATTTATATTCTTCGCAGATTACAATCCATATGATTCTTCTCGCATAAGGAAGAGGCGTTTACGGACTGCCACCAAGCCAATTTCTATTCCTCGGTGCTCTTCAACAAAGACAAAGTCTTCGATCATGCACATATTCCTCATGTGGACATGGAGTCTCTGCCGGGCTTGAGCCGGTCCTCGGTGTTCTTCACGACGCAGGGACTTATGAATTTCTGCTTGACATCGTGATCGGAATGAAGAACTCATTCTTTAATTCTATGCAACGCTGCACATCACCGGAGACGCTCAAGACGTGAACTCATGGGTGTTAGATGGATGTCCGAAAATACTCACTACAAGGCACCAAAGAATGAATTGCTTCGTGCTCTACCACTCGATCCTCCCTTGATGGTGCTCGTTGTATCTACAACGAACCTGAGCTTTCAAATCACTATATGCAAGTCTTGATGAAGCCTTTGAAGCGTGGCAGGCCCAAAGAACCAAATTCCTCGTCAAAGAATTATTGTATGTGCCTCGGACTGTCTATCGGATTCAGCGAAGACAATGAGTCCTATCAAAGGCCACGACTCAAATGATGAAGAAGTCGTTGGCATCATGAAGAATATGCTTTTCAATATCATTCATGGCGTTCCGTCAACTTCCATGATTTCTTCATGAGGACTCGGCGAATATTGCTATGTCACCATTTGAGTGAAGCCTTATGCGCCTTGGATAATGAGATTCATCGGGACAAGGTCTTCACTCAATTACAAGGCTGATACTCGAACCACTACAGCTACTTGCCCTCGATTGAAGTCCTCAAGCGGACATTTACCTCACCGATGACAAGGGCAAGGCAACTCTGTGATCGATGAAGGCACTCGTCCATTGGATGGATAGTTTCGCAAAGCTGCATCCTACTCCACCAATGATGACTCGCCACACATGACTCGCCAAAAATACCTCAGCCAAGCAAAGTCCTCAAGCCACAGCACCCAGGGTGATGACTGATCGTGAGTTACTCCTCAGTCTTCATCAGAAGGTTGATCACAATCACAAATGGGTCAAGCGTCAGTTTGGTTCAATTCTTCACAACATGACTTCTACACACAATGCAGTGAAGAAAAACCACTACTACCTCCATGAAACCTTCAAACGCACCTGGGATGTTCTTTCTAATGTCTACAGCGCGGAAGAACTGACGACAATGGGTCTCAAGGAAGAATTTGACTGGTCTGCACCTCCTCCGAAGAAATACAAGAAGGTCAAAGTTCCTTCCTTGGTGGCCAGCTCCTACTCTTCATCGCGAGACACTGATGAAAATGAAGACTTGGACGAAACTGCGGCGGGCCCCACTACAACAACCGACCCCAACAACGCTGGCGCTCCTTCATCAACTTGAAATTCTTCAGGGGCGTTAGTCCTCAGTTTCGATCCTTTTGGTCATTCGATGACAAAGGGGGAGAAATTTGAGTTAGTCTTCAAGCGGGTCTATTATATGGGAATTTCTTTGTTAAGTTACAACTCTCGTTCTTCTGAAACTTTTATTGGATCGAGTTGTAATCTTAAACCCGATGGTGCTCTGATACTTTTGATGCACTGTGCTCTGGCACTATGCTCTGATACTCTTGATGCGTTATTTTGCATGCCTGTTCCTCATTAATATTATTGCATGCATGCTGAATTTCATCAAGCACCATATTTCATCATGCATTTCAAATTCTTCATATTATATGTCAAATGCGTGTATGAATTACAAGATATAGGGGGAGATATCCATGATTCAACTCTTCAAATGTGCACTGCCTCAAAAGCAAACTCCTCACTATGCACATCTTCAGGGGGAGTTCTTCTATATCTCGCAATCAAATTCCTCAACATCTGTATTTACACTTCATATGTTTATCCCCGTTGAAAACTTAACCTATATTGTCATCAATCACCAAAAAGGGGGAGATTGTAAGTGCATCTAGTGCCCCTTAGTGATTTTGGTGTATTGAAGACTTATAGGTTAAAGGACTAATGTGTTTATGAGTGTACACAGGTCTATAAGTCAACGAGGAGTTTGATATTTACAAGGAAAGTCGACCCTAAAATGAAGTTCTTCAATGAAGACTTTGATATTTTGAAGACTTTACAAGACTTTGAAAGTGAAGAAATTGGTGTGACCTTGAAGACTTGGTATTCATTTGAGGAACATGAAGCGTGAAGACTTTTGTTTTCGTAGTTTCGTTTTCTCTTTCTTGAGTCGTAGGAAACACTGTCTTTATTAAAGGGGTCGAGGAAATACTAAGGAAAAATTTCCATGTGATGCTCAACTCAAAATCCTACACCTACCAATCCCTTCAAATGAAGCCTTTGGAAATCTCATACAGATTCAGTCAATTTCTTGATGTGAGAGGCGAAGTTCTTACATTCACGAGAATTTATTCGACCGAGGAGTTAGGAATTCGCCAGTCTGGATTGCCTACGATGAGGAACATGATAGCCCCGAGGAATTTGAGAGTCAAATTTCCGACCGTTCTTTGTCTTCTTGCGCGCCACTGTCCCAATATATCTTATCCACCTAACGGTCATATCATTGAAGGGCATTTATGTCTTATCATGTCGGGCTGCTCCCTAGGCTATAAATAGCCACCCCCTACAACCACTAGCTGGTTGGCTGCTCCGCGAGAAACTTGACACTTGTCATTTGAGAGCAACCCATCCTCTGAGGACTTTGAGTGAAAATCATCGAGTGAGGAAAAACCCAAAAACCAAACCCCTACAAACCCAAAGTGATTGAGCATCACTGAAGAGATTGATCCTGCGTGGATCCGACGCTTGTTACCTTTGAAGACTGTGCTTCTTCCAGACGGTTAGGCGTCATGGTCTAGAGCATCCAAGAGGAATTGTGGATCGCCGAGTGACCAAGTCTATGAAGGTTTGGAAGTTGCTGAAGACTTACCACGAGTGATTGGGCGAGGTGCATGTGACCTTAGTTCAAGGAGAATCTGATGAGGACTTGGTGTCTGAGCTGCGTGCTCGGCGATCGGGTGTCCGGGGCTGTGTGTCCTCGAGTGTAAATACTCACCGCTCAACCAGATGTACAAGCGAGACAGAGAGTTGGAACTGGTCTACCAAATCATTGTCTTCACCAACCTAACTGGTTCTATTTCCTCAACTATTTCATTTCCTCATTACTGTGTTGAGTGTTTATTCATATCCGTGTTTGAAGACTTTGACTGAAGACTTTCTCAATTTCCTCAGTTCAATTTCTTTAGTCTGTTTGTCTTCATCTTGTGCTATCCTGTGTTTACACTTTCTGTCCTCTTTGTTTGTCTTCATTTCATCATGATGACCATGCCCGCATTCTGTTATGCTTACTTCTGAGTACTTATTCCGCTGCAAGTAGTTCTTCGCTAAGTAATTTCCTCACCGGCAAATTCTTCAGTGAAGAATTCATAAAAATCACCTATTCACCCCCCCTCTAGTCGATATAACGCACTTTCAGGCACATACGTGCGACCACCAGACGCTGATGACCTTAGCCATATAATTCAGCAGCCAGAAGAATCGGCCAGACAATTCTGGACACGGTTCCTAACCAAGAAAAATCAAATCGTTGACTGTCCAGATGCAGAGGCCCTTGCAGCCTTCAAACATAACATCCGCGATGAGTGGCTTGCCCGGCACCTAGGACAGGAAAAGCCGAAATCCATGGCAGCCCTCAGAACACTCATGACCCGCTTTTGTGCGGAAGAGGACAGCTGGCTAGCTCGAAGCAACAACTTGGCCAAAAACCCTGGTAGATCAGATACCAAGGACAGCAATGGCAGGTCGCGTCGCAACAAGAACAAGCGCCGCATTAATGACGATAATGCTAAAGATACGGCCGTCAATGCCGGATTCAGAGGCTCTAAACCCGATAAGCGGAAGAAGCCATTCAAAAGAAATACCCAGGGCCCGTCCAACTTGGACCGAATACTCGATCGCTTGTGCCGGATACATGGCACCCCCGAAAAGCCAGCCAACCAAACCAACAGGGATTGTTGGGTGTTCAAGCAAGCAGGCAAGTTAAGTGCCGAACTCAATGACAAGGGGCTGCATAGCAATGACGAGGAAGAGCCCGGCCGCCAAACAATAGAGGACGAAGGGCTTTCCCACACAAGTGCGGACGGTGAACATGATATCGCAACCCACATACCCAAAAGGGAGCGAGCGTGCACTAAGGGCGTATATGCGATGGAGCGATCGCCCCAAAGTTCAACCCATGGTCTTCCTGCCCGATCACCTTCGATTGAAGGACCACCCCACTAGCATCTGTCACGGCGGTTTCGCGCATTGGTTCTTGACCCAATTATTGTGGATTTCACCTCACGAGTCCTGATGGACGGCGGTAGCAACTGAACCTGCTTTATCGGATACGAGTGTGCAAAATGGGCATAGACCCTCAAGGATTAAACCCACAAAGACGACCTTTTAAGGCTTCATATCAGGTGTAGAGGCCAATTATGCAGGCTCGATTACACTCGAAGTGGTCTTGGATCCCGGATAACTTCCGAAGCAAAGAGTTAATCTTGACATAGTCCCGTTCCGAGAGGCTATCATGCACTTTGCTCGGACGAACCGCATTTGCAAAGTTCAATGTGGTGCCGCTTTTCACGATACCTCAAGCTCAAGATGCGGGCCCTCGAGGAGTAATCACGGTCAATGGAAACACGAGCGCTCTCTCCGAGCGGAGGAGCACAGGCCGGCCCTCGTGGCGGAGGTGCAAAGCAGACTCTCACAGCAATTCTCGAGTCTGGCCACTAAACGTCCGGACACTGTCAAGCGCGCCTGCAGTAACCTACAACAAGACCGCCTGGCACGATCCAAGCACGCGTAGCAATCCGTCCCCAACCCCAGCCCTCGCGAACTTGCGAAGCCAGTACTACGCGTACATAACTACGCTCTGGACGACCATGGCACGCCCAGAATGCAGCTCAACCGCACCAGGGGCTCCCGATTGTGTCATTCTTTTTCTTTTTCCTTTTTTCTTACTTTCAGGACTCTGTCCTCCAGAAGCCCTGTCCGACATTCGCGCCGAACTCACGATGCAACAGCCAGGGAAGCAGAAAACTGCGTCGAGTGTCCAGGTGGTCTCTACTACGAGCATTATACCTGTTTTACATACCATCCCGCAGCTTACCTCGGAGAGGACATGTTAAATAGTCCCATCCCTTGCTTATCGCACAATTTGTATCGTTCTGCTTTTATTTGCAGTTTCTTTTTAATAACCAATACATAGCTTTTGCCTATTATTGCATTCTTTATCTATATATATGTTCATTTCATGACATATTGCACCCGTACACTTTGGTACGGCCAATACACCAGGGGCTTAAGTACCCCAAAATTATGGTGTGATAAGTCCGGACACTTTCACAAGTGCGGCACCCCGAACTTATAGCATTATATGCATCGGCTCCGAATCATGTCTTGGGTCAATAGTTGGGTTTGCCCGGCTCCCGTGTTTTGGTACCATACGTTCCGTTATATCGGCTAAGGTAGCACCGGGAGAACCACTGCGATTGTGCCCAAGTTGAGCTGGGTTGAGCACCTCAGTGGAGAAAGCTAAAACTGACCGTCATGATAGGGCGAGAGCCGGTCGCTGTTCGATACATTGTCGCTTAGAGCGAGGAACCGGCATTGTCCGGCCAAGGCGTGGATAGCGCCCCGAACTCGGTCTTCCGAATACTAGGGGCTTCGCCGAAATTTAAAATTATAGAATTCTATGGCTAAGTGAGAGTGTTCAAGCATTATAAGTCCGGTTGCCTTGTTCGTTGCGTTGAGCGCCTCCCTCAATAGGACCCAAGAATGGGAACAAGAGCGCTCAAGTTTATCCGAACACCCACAGACTCGTGGCATGGGGGCTGAAGCCAACGACTTGCCATCTCTCGATTTGATAAGCGGCCGCCTGAAGGTAATATTTTAAATTAACAAGCGTTGCTTAGCGCATATGAACAAGTTTTCAGCATACAGGATAACAAATGCGAGTCTATTCAAAAATTACATCTTTGGAGCACTCATGCGCTATTCGGCGGGCACCCTTCAGGACGCCCTCATAGTACATTTTTGGCGTGCGATGCTCCTTGCCCTTCGGTGGCCCGTCCGTCACAAGCTTCTCCGCATCCAGCTTGCCCGGTGCACTTTAGCACGGGCAAGGGCCCGACAGGCACCTTCAATGCAGACGGGCGCTTGATGACTTCAATCCATGGACAAAGGTCCACCAGCCGCTGCACTAACCCAAGTAGCTCCGGGCATGGCTTCCAATGGCGAGCGAACTATGAGGCCCTTCATGGCCTGTTCGGCAACCTTGTGGAGCTCGACCAGCTGCTTCATTGGTCGCTCGAGGCACTGGATGTCCGGCCTCGACATCTTGAGACGAACACCTTCTCCGTCGAGCTCCCCTCCTTGGCGCGGTAGAACGCGGCTGCATCAGACACACCATGGGGCAGATCTGCGAATGCTCCTGGAGAGCTCCGAATCCGGGTAAGTAATAGGTAATTCACTTTCACATGCTTGCTTTGCATAAAGAATGCCTTACCCGCCGCTATCTTCTTTAACGATTCAATTTCTTTGAGGGCTTTTTGGGCCTCGGCCTTCACAGCTTTGGCACTCTCAAGAGCCGAGGCAAGCTCGAACTCTCGGGTCTTCGAGTCACGCTCCAAACCCTCGTGTTTTTCCACGAGAGCCTGGAGCTCTTGTTGTACCTCCGCCAACTGCGCCTCCCCCTTCTCTCGCTCGGTGCGCTCCACAACCGCTTTGCTTTCGGCCACGGACACCGCTTCCTTCAGGGTCGCCACCTTGTTCGTGGCCCCTGCAGTACCCATGTTATTCATGTTATTTTTTGCAACCGAAACCTTTCTATAAGGTATTTTTTTAATAAGGTATTACTTACCTTCCTTGTCCTCGAGCTGCTTCTTGGAAAGACCGAGCTCGTTCTCGGACCGCCGAGGCTCTGCTTCAATGCATTGACCTCCATGATCGGTCTGGCAGAGGTCGGCGCCGCCTACATTCCCATATTGACATACTTATGTTAGACTCCTGCGTATATCTTTTTAGATCCTTAGTCCGGCTTTTCTTTCCGAACACGAACTAAGCATCGAGGCTACTATCTATCGCGTAATATTTTTACATATTCTAAACTTACCTCAAAGCTTTGTTAGAAAGCTGGTACAGGCTTTAGTCAGCCCGCTCTTGGCGGATGAACTTTCTGATCACCACACTCATAACAGGCGGTGCTCCTCCTCGATGGAAGCGCTGTTAAGCGCCTCGATGCTATCCGGTGCCTCCGGTTGGACCGAGAGGACACGGCGTCTTACCCTTCCTCTGAAGGGGCTGCTTGCTGGACTTGAACGGCTGAAGGTTCCATTATGGTGTCCGGACAAGGGTCGGGCTTAGAGCCCCTGAGGGGTCTCGCTCCCCAGCTTTGAGTCAGGGAGGCTGCCTTGCGGCGCCTCCTGCGCCACCTCCTCTTGACCAGGCCCCCCTTGGGCACCACCTCGGCGTCGTCCATGGCGTGAGGCGAGGCGGCGCCAGTGAAGTACTCTCCATTTCCGGCGAACTCGAGGGATCCGCTCGGCGAAGTGGCGAACTACGCCCTTAGGCGGGCTGCATGATTGTTCGGCATTAGAGAACACTATGCAATGAAAAAGCCATGGGTATCCGGACACTTACGATCTCGCCAGGGCTTGGCCCAGGTTAGCCCTCCTCCTCGTCGTTGTCGGCGTTGGTGGAGAAGTCCGGAGGAAGGTCCTTCCTTCTTGGACCCTCCGGCCTCCCGGTTAGGCGGCCTTCCTTTCCTCTCCTCCCCACTGGGAGAGGCTTCTTTCCTCCTCCTCGTTCTCGGGAGAAGATTACGCTTGAGAATCGACAAGCACTGGCGTCGGGAGCTCCTTGAGTTCCGTGGCCTCCTTCTTAGCCTTCTTCTTGGCACCACATGAGGTACGGGCCAGCAGCCCTATCAATCGGGCGTCCGCTGGGTCTTCGGCAAGGGCGGACGGTTAATCTGTCCGGGCGTCTTCAGCCGATCTGTCAAAAGATTAGGGAGTTTTAGATCCCGCATAGAGTCAATCTATGAAAAACAAGAGTCCCATAAAGGGTAAAATAACTTGCCTCGCTGGCTTGACGCTGCGAGCTGAATCCGCGATCTTCGGTAGCAGATGTGGGAGCCTCGGCGCCCTTGAATAGCACCTTCCAGGCATCTTCATATGTAGTGTCGAAGAGCCTTTTCAGAGTTGGGTGATGTGCCGGATCGAACTCCCACAATTTGAAGGCCCGTTGTTGGCATGGGAGAATCCGGCGGATGAGCATCACCTGGATTACATTGACAAGCCTGAGATTCTTGTCCACCAGGTTTTAGACGCATGTTTGGAGTCCGGATAGCTCGTCCGAATTCCCCCACGTCAGGCCCGTCTCTTTCCATGATGAGAGCCGTGTGGGGAAGCCAGATCTGAATTGGGGCCGCCGCCCATTTGGGGTTCTTGTGCTCGGTGATATAGAACCACCCGATTGCCACCCCTTTATTGTCTCCACGAAGGAGCCCTCGAGCCATAGGACTTTGGCCATCTTTCCAACCATGGCGCCTCCGCACTCCGGCAATGACGGCCGGCCACTACCTTCGGCCTGACATTGAAGATCTTCAGCCATAAGCTTAAGTGGGGCTGGATGCAGAGGAAGGCCTCGCACACGACGATGAACGCCGAGATGTTGAGAATGAAATTCGGGGCCAGATCGTGGAAGGCCAGGCCGTAGTAGAACATGAGCCCCCGGACAAATGGGTGAAGTGGAAAACCTAGTCCACGGAGGAAGTGGGGGAGAAACACCACCCTCTCATGGGGCCTGGGGGTTGGAATGAGCTGCCCCTCGTCGGGTAGCCGACACGCGATGTCACCGGACAAGTATCCGGCCTCCCGCAGCTTTGTGATGTGTCCCTCCGTGACGGAGGAGGCCATCCACCTGCCTCCCGCTCCGGACATGGTTGGAGAAGGTTGAGGTGGGGTGTGCGGACTTGGGCGCTGGAGCTCGAGTGCGCGGAAATGGATGAGCAAAGGAGGAAGAAGGCGTAGGCGAAAAGGTGGATCCTTATCCCCTTATATGGATGGACGAAGCTATGCGTCCCCCGCCAGCCTGGTAAAACTCGCTTATCTCCCAAGCGCCGTAATCAATGGCGCGGATGGGTTACCCACGTCCGTATTGATGAGAAACCCGGAATAAGGGGGCACGATCTCCGCTTTGATAAGACGTGCCAAGGAAACCGCCTCGCTAAATGCGCTAAGGTGGGACAGTAAAAAACGATTCATATAAAGGCTGGCCGTGGTGTGATGTCACGCCCGCGAATCGTCGACAGATCTGTGCAAAATTATTCTCTCTACGGTGGTATGTGGAACTTGTTTTGCGAGCGGACACTATCTGGTGTTCAAAACCTTCTATGGAGTATTGGAGGAGGAACCCGCCTTGCAATGTCAAAGACAATATCGCGCCCGAACTCGTCGTCATTGAAGCCTGGTTCGAGGGAGCTCTTGAGGAGTCCTAGACTAGGGGTGTCCGGATAGCGAACTATCATCTTTGGCGGACTCCTAGACTATGAAGATACAAGATTGAAGACTTCGTCCGTGTGCGGATGGGACTTTCCTTGGCGTGGAAGGCAAGCTTGGCGTCTGGATATGTAGATCTCCTACCATTGTAACCGACTCTATGTAACCCTAACCCTATCCGGTGTCTATGTAAACCGGAGGGTTTTAGTCCGTAGGACGAACAACAATCATAACATATGCTAGCTTCTAGGGTTTAGCCTCCTTGATCTCGTGGTAGATCTACTCTTGTACTACCCATATCAACAATATTAATCAAGCAGGAGTAGGGTATTACCTCCATCGAGAGGGCCTGAACCTGGGTAAAAACAGCGTGTCCCTTGTCTCCTGTTACCATCCGCCTAGATGCACAGTTCGGGACCCCCTACCCAAGATCCACCGGTTTTGACACCGACAGGTAGGCTGGGAGCTACGAGTGGAGCAGCACATGGAGGTGAACTTCGACTCGGAGGCTTCATAAAAAGAGGAAGGGGAAAGGCCAGACCTCACCATTGCATCGTTGAACGGCCTCAGTGTCACCGGTGAACAGACTGTGGTGCCGGTGGTGAACGGACTGTGGTGCCGGCGGCGAACGGCCTGGGCGCCGCGGTGGTGCGAGAGTGTTTCTTTTTCAAACTGGTCGTGGTTTGTTTTTCGAACTTATCTGGATTTAAGATATGAACTTCCTGGCAGAATTCTTTTTTGTCCATACAAGTTTATACTAACCAAAATGGCGGCAATATAAGGAGGAACGAAATTGTATACCAGGAAAAGTACACGCTCACGGAGCTCCTTTAAATCGGTGGCACTGGCGGGGTGTTAGAGGATGGTCGTGAGCCTGCAAATCCAGTGAGGGAACTGAAACCAGCAGCAGAGTACTTTGTCAAACCAGGATTGCATATACAAGTTTGTTGAAATGGGGCAGTGAAGTCTCACTAGCAGGACATCTCATGTAGTAATACATGGACTTGCTATTAAATACACATCGACCTGCTGTCTTTGCCAATTCTCTTACGCTTCCTAACAGTCTTCCGCTTCGCCTCTCCATCGGCCATCAGACCTGAAGGGAACATGTGATCATGCTAGTCAAATATATGTGCTTCAGGTGTAGAGCCATCCATGTCTCAATACAACTGATGTCCGGAGCTACAAAAAATCAGAATGCGCAATGGACTTCACTGCCCTATCTAAGATTTTTTGTTGCATTATCTCTTCTCCATCTTACTATCAGTTCTACACCTAAAGATAAGTCAGGCAACTCCAAGCTTGCTTTCGCAACATTGGATTAGACACGTATGTTTTAGTACTGATTAATTACCTAATGATTGAGCAGCTGTTGGTTGAGGCTTTGCTTTCTTTTTCTTGCACGATAGTGGGTTTGGGCCCTGCAGAAGGACTACCAAAATGTAAATGTCGCCCGCTAGATCATAACAAGCAAATATAGTCGTGCTCGTGCATATGACAAATATCTAAAAAAATAGTAGATGAAGATACAACCTTTGCTTTGTTCGTCAAGCAATTTAAGCTAGTGGTCCGCAAGCAATTTCAAAACACCATGCATTTTCAGCTAGTGAAACATGTGATGAAGAACTGAACTCAAAGAACAAGATTTTTGGAGATGGAAGAAGGCGTCAGATGTCGGGTGAACCTGCTACCCCTACTCCTGCTAACTGACGGCTCCGATGAAGTGGAGCTGATCGAGGCGGGGTTCACGAGCAGCGGTTGGGCGCACCGGGATTTGGCCGCTATAGGGGATCCGCTACCCCTATTCATGTGGACTGACGGCTCTAGTGAAGTGGAGCTGATGGAGGCGGGGTCCACAAGCAGCGGCTGGGCGCACCGGGATTTGGCTCTGTAAAGATGAAGTGCAACGTATATATTTTTTAGTTGAAGAACTAGCAGTCTTGCAGCACAAGAGGCACGGCATGGTGCTATTAACTAACTTACAGAGATCATTTCTTCTTTGTAGTAGTAATCACAAGAGGCGCTGCCACACGATCCAGACTTGTCCCAGCTTCATCTTGCCTAACTTCACAACAAATCACTTGTAGGCATGAACATAAACACCTATAGGACTGCACAAACCACACAAAAATAAGTTAGTTGTTAACTCGTGAGGCAGCCAGAATCAGCTCGGATGCAATGTTTGAAGAAGCCTGGCTCCCACAATTTTTCTCCTCTACTTGCTCTCTCTTCACCTGTCCATTTTATTATATATCTTGTTTATCAAATCCAAACGCATTAGCAACAACAGCTTGGCTCCAAGAAGAAAAATGCAGAACATGGGGGCAGCAGCGTACAACTGGGGGTATGCTCACCATTTTTTTCGTAGGGATGCATGTACATGCTGCAGCCGAAGAAATACCATGGAGTTTTTCTGAAAACAAACTATGAACTTTTCTGGAGCTTTTTGTTGGACTGAAGCATTTAAGCAAGCACCTGATGGCATCAAGAAAACAAGTGACTACAACATCTAGCAATAAAAGCGATGGTATAGAAAAATTGAACTGATGTTTTCTGTCATTCCAACAAAGCTCCAACATATATATTTTTGAACTGATTTTTATTCTATCATTGTACTGTCGTCGTGTAGGAGGGAATTAGAAAAAGGCTCTATCATCGATGTCAGGGTAGTTCAGCCAATATGTGTGTGTGTGTGCGCGCATGTGATTTAATCAATCAATGATGATGGACAACATCCCTATGTACTGTGCCTCCCATTTTGAACATACACATTTTTTTTCAGAAACACATGCCCCTTCACTCATTTTTCTGCTAGATTGCCGCGGAAAATTCATAAACCAACAAAATTAAACCTGCACTTTAGCAATGACACTAAATTTACATGTGCTTCACACAAACAACAAACACATAGATGAACTGACCCTCGTATGCACACAACAAGCATCAGATTCCATATACCTGAACTTCTAATTATTAATATACTTGAACTTATTCACTGTCAATGTACATGAAATTTTGAACTTACCTGGGAGTAATACATGAGCTCCAGCCCCTAATACAAGTATCATGATGGCAATCTGTACCAATGACTAGCACATGATGAGTAGGCGGCCAAGGTGGAGGATGAGTAGGCGGCCAAGGTGGTTCGGGTGCTTACCATGAACTGATAACAATACACAACACTATTTCACTATACATGGAGCAAATGCCAAATCATGGCATCAGTCAACTTTTAAGCCGCTGTCCCAAGTGCCCAAATTGAACTGATGTGGAGATGACCGCCGGCAGGATGCATGGCTAGCAGGCGGCGGGTTGCATGGGCAAGAGCGGCGTGCAACTTATGCTCGGCGTGGTACTGACCCACACTCCCCTGTTGAACTGCTACGTGTTGTTGTGCAGGGCCACTTGCCGGCTGGAGCTGACAGAAACAATTCAGTACTAATATTCCTAGAGGCTTTGTAAAGAACAAAACAAGGTTAACAGCAGTACATACACCCCACGCAAGTTCTGAAATGAACCTATTTTTCTTGTTCAAACTACTGAACTGAACCTCTTCTTGAAGTTGAGAGAAACAAAGTCAGCCAAGGGGTTGACGCACAGGATTTGTCGGGGCGGCGTTGAACTGGCAGTGGTGGTGGCGTTGAACAGCGCGCGTTGCTGGAAGAAGACAGGAGGACTGGGCTCGTCGCCAGCAGGAGGCGCAGGGCGGCGACCGAATCCATGGGAGGAGGCGCATCGCTCTTGGCGGCGGTGAAGGTGACTGGGTGTCCCTTGAATCTGGCTGATGGCGGGTGGAAGCGGGCGCCGGCGGCGGCGAGTCTTGCGGGAGGCCGGTTGCGGCTTGTGTGACGGTAGGATGGCGGCGGCGCGCTGAAAGCAGGTGCGGAGGCCATTCGCTGGTGGGAACTGGGTGGTGGGTGGGATTTTACCCAGCTCATATTGGTTCGGGTCGGCGTGCATAGCCGGTCGGCGGAGGAGCGGACGGCCAGCCGGCGTCAGCGCGTGGGTTGGAGGAGCGACCTATCACGGCGCCGCGGGCTCCCTCGCTCCGGCTGCCACCGTTGCTCGCTCGCCCGCGACGGCGGTAGGAGTCGGGGTTATGTTGAGGGCGCGTCAGGGAGTTTCTACCGTGGTCTGCGTGTCGCGCCCTTATAGGGACTGATGGTAACATAATAATATTCTATTACTAGTAACAGAATAGTCCAGCCCTTATAGGGACTGATGGTAACATAATAATATTCTATTACTAGTAACATAATAATATTCTACACAGCATCTCCATCATCATTATCGGTACATCCTACGCAGGTGAGTTAGGATGCACTTGATCCCGGAAGGTATCTATCCTTCAAACCGGAGGAGTGCTTCAAACTAACAACGAGTACATAATATCCAACAAAGAGGATCGTGCTATAGCAGCGAGAATACATGGCTCGGTCTAGATATCGCACGAATCAAGTTGTGCATATTTTACATTGGCATGAACCACATCGCCGCATGTCGGGTTTACAAAAGCCATCCATCGCATGGAAGCTTGATGCCTTTCACACTGAAGATTATCTGGCAACAAGCTGTGTCGACGAATCTCTAGATATGGTGATTCATGAAACCCATGGTATGATGTGTAAACACAGTTCCCCCTCGCGAATGGAAGTTGCATAGCACAGTAATCATCGCCGGTGATATGATCGATGATTGGTTGGATGATCGGATAATTGAGCACGAGGAACAAGGAGTGGTTGCGAGGCTGTAACCCGCCTCGATTGAATCGCTTTGGCCCAACGGAGCTGGGATCTTTCTCGAACACGAAGCAGCCATAGCCATCAATATCACGAACGCCCCATGCATTGTACTGCATGTGGTTTGATGTAATGGTTTGGTCAATTTAGTGCGTGCGAATGAGCATCAAATGACCGTCGTCACCGAGCGAGCGATAAACCACCACCCATCGGCTGGTATTCCAGTCCTGTAATCATGAAGGCCAGCGTAGCATTTAAATCTGCTGCAAAAATTCAAATTGGAGACCAAAAGGACAAAAATAAACAATCATGTTCAGAGTATGTGTGGAATTAAGATTATTATAACAGTGACACATATCATAGATAGAGAATTGCAATGCTGTGGTCATAATCATACCCCAAGTTAAAAAATAAGCCAATGGCTTTCATATTCTAGCAATATGTCATGGTTCAAACATCATGTAATAATGAGAGGAAAATAGCTATGACAACGCCTACTCATATTCTACCATAGCACTTACTACTACTGTTCTCATATCAACTCTAAGCAATAACATGTGTTGTTATAAAAATCTTGTAAACAAGAGTAACGTATAGCAATCATGATGTTATTCTCATAATATGTATTCTAACAATCATTAGATGCCAATTGTTCTCATATCAACTCTAACAATAACATGTGTGGTCATAAAAATCTAGGAAATGAGAGGAACATATAGAAATGATGTGGTTATAGACATGCTATGCATTCTAAATTTGTAACAAATGAACAGGCAGTCGTATTCATAAGGTAAAGATGAGATGAGATAGAACAATTACACGACGATAGATTCCACCAGTATAGGTAGCCAATTTGTGCGTCGACCGCGTAAACGATCCCATCGTGCACTATAGCATCAGACAGAAATGTTTCCTCAACAGGATTGATGATGAGCCATAACCATGTATTGCGACCGGATTCCAGATAGACTAATCCCTTGTTGAACAAGGCAATGAGCTTGTAATCCATGTAGTCTTACGATGGTGTGGGCGCCGCAGATTACAACTTTACGCAAGCGAGGTCGAGCCAAAAGCTTGACGCGTCTCGTGCGTAGTAGGCGGGAGTGTCCGGCGGGCGCGAGGCTCGATGGCGGCGGTATCCAATGATGGAAGGGTGATCTCTCGCTGGGTGTAGATATCCACGAGGCGCCACGGACTACCGTGTGGTGGATGAGGGCGATCGAGTTGGCCTTCATGCCCGCCCGATGGTGGCGGCGCATGAAGGACAGGTGGGCGGGTAGTGGTAGCATGTCGAGGGCACCACGGCAACCTCCGTAGGATCGTCAAGTCGGTGTCTGGGCCACCTACGAGGATCGGGCATCGACAAGCGGGTGTCTTGAAAAGAGTCGGCGGTTGCGAGCGAGTAGACGATACAAAGACACCGAGCATGCGGCGAGACGGACGGTCTTGAGTAGGTCCATATGACTACAGATCTGCTCCAAGAGAACATTGGGAGGGAATTCAATCAGCGGCTCTGCGTGTCGGTCGGTTACGCCATTGGGGTTTTCGGTGCTGCGAGCCAGTGAGGAAGTGGATTGGTAGGCGAGCAAAAAAGCTTCTCCTCGTGTGGCGAGCAATGGCGGGGGATATGGTGCGCTTGAGCTACCAAGGAAGATGGCGCGGGTGGGCAAGCAGAGAGTGGGGCTAAATGGTGTGCGGCCAACGATGGGGAAGAGAGGAGGAAGAAGAAGAGTGGAAGACGGGGAAGAAAGTGCATTCAATCTCAATTCTGCTAGTACTACTACCAGGATATACCGTCCTTGAGTGTAAATAGTTACACCGATGACATGTGGGTCTACCACAGGGGCCCATATGTCGATTAATGGAGGACAGAGGTGCGTGGGCGTGTTTGCGAGCGTGCTCTCTTGGCAACCATGATTGCGATCTTGGGTAAGGCTGATTTAGAACACCAACACGCTGGTTCAGATTATTAATTACGTGTCCCATCTGCTGCAGCGTGTATTGTCACTTCACTGCGAAGACTAGTTGAATAGTTCTCTCTGACCGAGATGGGGAATAATGGATCGCGAGGACTTCCTTTCTACAGTATCCCTATGCCTCTACACTCACTTCACTCATTTTGCTCCGTACCTAGTCACTTGTTGAAATCTGTAGAAAGACAAATACTCCGTATTTGGGAACAGAGGGAGGCTTTTACTTCGTACTATTTGGGAGCAGAGGGAGTATCACCATATGGAGGAGCAGAGAGAAGCTTGAAATATGAACATGTCAATGGGAGGGAGTAAGCCCCATGCATGCATGCAATGCAACACTCACACGTACACATGGACGCACGCAACACTCACGCACCCATGCGGCACACAGCACACGAAGCAACACACACGCTCACGCTCAAGTGCTCAACCTACTCCCTACGTCCGTGAAAGACTGTACATTTATAGATTTACACATTGACCAGGGCATAATTAACGCCCAAAAGTAGCAGACTTATGTGTGCATGCGACCATTGAGATAAGAAGATTAAATGAAGGCCGTTGCATGCTGTAATTAAGGATAGACATGTAGCCTATACCTACAACACAAGTTGGTGCATTAGTCAATCAATATCGATTTAGATTAAAGACTAAATGCATTGGAAGTGTAGATGTGCATCATGTAGTACACTCTTTGTTGGAAGACCGAGGGAGGACACGTGCATGCACTCACATACACAGCCAGGGCGGTTCGCGCGCAAGGGTTGGACTCGTGTCGCGCTGCGTAAAGTTTTGTTTAACTGATTTCTTTGCTCTACCAAGCGGCGGTGGGACCCGAAACAAGGTGACAATTTAACCAGTCAACAAAGTGCCACGTCGACTATGTGGCGGTCGGTAGGGTGCAATCTGATTGCTCTCGATGAGCTAGTGATCGTATAATTGCCGCAAAACTATATATAGTGACCGTAAAGAGCGTCTTGTTACATCGTTGACCGCTAGTGTATTTTTCTCGTTTCAAATTAAGCCATATTAATCGGAAAGGGCGCAGTATGGACTACTACTACTAGTACTAGTACTGCTTTGATGTGTCCGTCAACTCGCCGAGCGAGGAGAAGCTTGCTTACTCGCCTCTCCCTCGCCCATGCCTTGTGTGGTTCGCAGGACGAGGAGAGGTTTTGACTTCTGGCGCCCTCTCCTCTCCCTCGCCCTCGCCCTCGCCCTCGCCCTCGCGGTGGGCGTGCAGCAGTTCAATCGGTGTCGGTTGCGAAGCATATTGTACTATAGTATCATCATTGTTGGACCTTCCAAGAGGCGAAGAGCCAAGTGCAAGGTTCACACGAGTACGAACTGTTGAACCTCCCGAAGAGGCAAAGAGCCAAGCGCAAGGTTTTATAGGAGTTGTCATCCTAGTAGGAGTGTACTAGTACAACTATAGCGAACGATGCTACTATATGATGCCGCCACGTCACGTATATCCAAAGTTGTGCCACGTTTTTCTCTCAAAGAGCGTGTTGGAGCCCGTGCAACAACCACACAAGTTGCACGTACACATAACACATTTACTAGTAATAAATTCTAAAGGACAAATGCCAGTATGCCACACAAGTTCATCTCCAACTCATGTGATAAATTTGTGCACGACTAGTCTACATATATTCACAGCGCTACCGTTCACAATTACCGTACTCCACTTACGTTATAGATGGGCTACATGTCCTCCTCCGGGTTCCAGTCCAGGTGTTCTTCATGGATGGCACGATCCATAGCGGTGGGCAACGAGAATCATTATCGCAACTTTCTAGTCCGGTTCCACACGATGGAGACTCATCAAGCTGAAGCGGCATAAATCGAGGATAGCGTGTCCCAAAGATGTCGTTCATCCGTGATGCGCCTGAAGACACAACCATGCTTCATGAACGGCGGGCCTTCCGTGTCATGCACGGAAGGTGGCATCCGCTTCACAATGGGGTAGCTATCCCCGATGAAAAGCGAGTACTCTCCAAGAGTGTTCCTCGGCACCCACGTAGCACCACGGGGGTCGAACTCGGCGCCTTTCATCTGGTACACGCGGCATCCTAGATCTGGACACATGGTGACGTACATAGTCAAGGTCCATGCATAATAATGCTGTGCTCAAATGTGGCGGTCGATGTCTTGTGCAGCTAATAGTACTACTCGATATAGAGGAAGTAAAATAACCGGCTTATTATATATAGCCACTCTTGGCTACATGGATGAGATAGTAAGACATGGAAAAACAAAAATGGTGGCAGCTAGTGGGTTCAAGTCTTCAAGGGCCTAGCTAGCTATTCGCGTCCTCCAAGGTAAAAAGTACTCCTACTAGTACTACAAAGTATACTACTAGTACAACAATGAAAGAGAAGGCAAGAGGGTTAAAAATTGAATACTTGGGTAGATGGTGACGGTCCGATCGTGGTAGATTGTGTGACCATGTTGCACATCAGTGGTACCATGGGTAACGACTGCTAAGATAGTTGATCCCAATATGCCAAAGTCAGCTAGAAGGTTCCAGGTTAGACCGTCGCGGATGCAAATGCACATCCAGGATCGACGATCTTATTTTGATCGGGGGATGACTGGTCCCTGCAAAATAATGGAGTACCGTTAGGGATGCAAATGATGGTTTGTGCATTCCGTTTGTAATCTCCCGTACCGTAGGATGTCAACCAGATGAAACAAGTCCCCTGGCTTGTCACCGCGAAGATGCGGCCTAGATGGCGCATGACATCTTCGAACGTGTAGGGGTACAAATCTGCCGCCGCCAACATGCGCCAGCCTCTGCCGTTACTGCCTCCTGCATTGATGGCAATCCTTATGTAAAACACCACAATGAGATAGTAATCATCGTAGCCGCGTTGCTTTTTTGGCGGGTCCGCAATTGCTATCTTCTTCAATCTCATGTAGGCATCATCATACGTATTCTTGCCCAGCCAGTACAGAAGGCCGATCCCAATGGTGGAGAAGGGGTCTACCGGAACGGCCCCACTGCTGTGGATGTTGTGCAAAATCATGGTGGTATCCGGCCGGTGGTATGCAAGCCAAACTTCGCTGGCACCGACCCAGACCTATATATAAGACGGTGGGCAGCGGAGAAATTACGGGATGGAAATGGAATAACTAAGTACTACATGATCAAACTCCATTACTGACCTGCTCATCGGACAAAATCCGACTACCTCTCAACGTCGTCAACTCTAGCGGAGTCAACGTGCAACCATGGCCAGGGAGCGGTGGACTGTTCGAAGAATTGTCCCATAGAAGAACCTTCTCCTCGAGGAAGCATGAAAGACCAACAAGCTTGGCCTTTTCCCAAGCCTGTTTAAGCAGCGTCTTGAAAAAGTTGGTGCAGGAAGCACCGAGTCTTGCGGCGGTGAGGACGTCGGAGCGGTGTGTGATTTCTCCCAGAGAATCGTCGTCCAAGGTCTCCCAGCCCGACGAGGAGGAGAACCGCTGGCGAATCCATGGGAGCAGCGACGAACGCCTTCTCTTGGGGGAGGCTGGCGAGGAGGAGATAAGGCGTAGTAACCGCAGGGCCTCGTCCCTTCAAGCTGTAGATCGTTCTTGACAAAGGGGTGAGGCTATCATTTACTAGCATTATGGAACATTATGGGATTGCATTATCTTGTAAATAATAGCACTAGTAAGAAATTTTGGCACTAGGTAGTAGTTTTTGGCGTGGATTAAGAAATTTTGGGTATGTTTTTGCCATTTTTGTACCGCCAACTAGTGTCAAAAACGTCTTACATTATGTGACGGAGAAGTGCGTGCTTGTCTTCAGTGCAGATACCAGTACTACTTTTCTCAACTAGTAGTGCGATGTCTTGTACTTCTAGTCTAGTCTAGTATAGTGCACCAGTTTTGAACTCTTGAATCTCGGGGCCAAGGAGCTACAGTTGGAAGTGGAGGTACTCTTGTTCTCTAGAACCATCGCTGTACTACCAATGCGGGGAAGTACACTGCGTAGTGGCCTAGTGGGTACTCTCGGTGCTCTATTCAGCCGCTCCTCTCATGTAGCTGGCCTACTCAGCCGCTCCTCTCACGCACACACTAGCAGCCTGTTTATCGCTGATTGTTCTTTGAGGCGAGAACATTTGAGTTATTTGATACAATGAGACTAGGCTTTTCGCTTCCATTTGTGGAGGTGTAATGGATCTTGTCGAACTTTGTTAGTAGTTCCTTCTTTATGAATGAGATGAAGCAAAGCTTTTGCCTCCGTTTAAAAAAAACACGTCAAGAGGAATTTCTTTTATAGTAGAGCCGATAATGGAGTGAAGTCCATGCATGCAACACCACAAGCTACAGAGTAGTAGTAGAGCACTTTACGTATAGAGCCATATTGCACAGTTCCCAATGCCCTTGAGCTTTTCCGGCTCCTCGGGCTTAATTGGGAGGCGCTAGTTTAAATATGCTACTAGCTGGAAGCTGCAAGCGAGGTGCGGCTAGGGCGAGCATGCGGGCCACGGGATGCTGGGAAGGAAAACCCGTTCACGTGGCTAGGCTGTCCAGTGCACCCAGATTATGGGGCCGCACGTCCATTTGACTTCAAAACTCAAACTACCCGTGTAAAATATTGGCTCGCAGCAAAGTGTAGACTATTTTAAAAAAAAGGCCGTCGTGCGTTCGGCCGAGATCGAACCCACAAAACGAGGTATACACTCCCGCGACCACTAGTAGTACTCGTTGGAGTACAACGCAACCTAGAATCGCCTTTTGTCCCTAGTAGTACGTACATTGTTCCTTACAAGAAACCCCTAAGAGCATGGTTAATAGTATAGCCAGCTGCTGGCTATAAGCCAGTGCCATGTCATCTACAGCCCATCTTATAGCCAACATGTAGTACTCCCTCCGTCTAGGTGAATAAGTCATCTTAGATTGTGCACCGTGACCAAGGAGGAGGGGAAAACTAGAGAACTTAATGTTTATTTGCTAATTAATAGCATTGCATGCAATGAATTAACCACTTCATGTCGTGTTTGGTAGTTTCAAGTCATTAAAAGCATGCAATACCCACATCTCTTGTTGGTTGATATGTCAAGAAACAAGAAACGAGGTAGAAGTTAATGCACCGCGCCTAAGTGTTTTGGGATTATTTGGTTTTGTAAGATGACTTACACACCTAGGCGGAGGAGTAGTTTATTTCTTATAGCCCGTGACTCAGCTCTATTGTACTTGCTCTAATAATGCAAGAAACCACTAAAATGCCAAGAAACTACTACCACTTGCATATGTGGCAAACTTAAGATAAGACTACCTTATCAACCATTGTACATGCTCTTACCAACAAAAATCCTCGAGTGACCTCCTACCTCGGCCCGTCCACCTAGTCATCCTCGTCATGGGGCGCAGCTACGCCGCCCGGCGTATATGCGAGTCAAAACCGTCGGCGGTGCGGGCCCATGTTGCGGCAGCCGGATGCCAGCTCATCCGGTGCTCGCGGTGCTAGCTAGCCAAGATAGCTCCGTCCACCTGCTTATCGCAAGGTTTGCTAGCTAGATTAGCACGGCAGCGTGGCGGCTTGCTTTCGCAGCATCAGCTAAGGCCAACCATCGGCTCGGCGAAGGCCAGCGACGGCTTGCTCGCTCGTGATTCACGCTCGGGCCAGCCTGCCAACCCGTGCGGAGGCCAGCGCGGCGTCCGGCCTGTCCGGCGGAGCGGCGGCCAACTCGCTCATCACCGGCGCCACCAACGAACACGCATCAGTACTGTTTGATGTAATGTTCAAGAAAAATAATGATTTGAGGGGGAATAACAGGATAGAAGGTCAGATGTGGGTCCCTTGTGTCAATGGTCAAACGAAATGTGTTGGTTTAAGCTGCCTCGTCAGCACAGACATGTGGGCCAACCCTGTCATAAATGGGTTTAAACGAACCTAATCGGTAGGAGTACTAGGTAGTTTTTGGCGTGGATTAAGAAATTTTGGGTATGTTTTTGCTATTTTTTGTACAATAGATTCTTCCTAGGGCTGGTTGAAAGTGGTAGTTTTTTGTTAAATACTCTACATATTGTAAGTAGGAGTGAAAGTTAAGCTTTGGAAGCCAATAAGCAAGGCTAGTTACATAGTGCACATGTGTACATGATTGAAAGTAAATATCAACCATGAGTGACTGATATCTTGATGGAAAACTCGAAACTATGGAATACTAGGAAAAGAAATGCATGGTTGGAAATACTAGCAATGTTCATGTCTATTGCAACGAATCATAATTAGAATAATACTTATTCACGAACTTGGTACAAAACACTCTAATTTTGATATACATATGTCACTAGAGATATATTATGTTTCAATTAGAATATATTCCTTGGGCTATTTTGGTGAGGTCAGGGAGGGATGTGGTTGGTTTTAAGATACTAATTATGGGTTTTTCTGCAAATTGGTAGACAAGTGGGATGTTGGTGAGAAAAGGCAACAACTTACCTCACAATCGTTAGATGTAGATCTAATGGTCGAGAAGCGACGGATGGCGGACACACCAAAGATCACCAACTTAGTCTTGTGTAGGAGTACTAGCAAGATCCGTGCATTGCACGAACATCAATATGCATTTTTTATAAAACACTTGTTGTGATTGACCCTTGGGGAGTAATCCCATGTGTAAAACTAATGATATCTCGAGAAATATGAGATAAGGTGAAGAGGAGTGGGGTGTGGTGGTGGTTGGTGGTGGACCGAGCGGGGCATGGGGATTGACGACGCCGTGGCGGCCACCGAGCCAGTTTGTTCCAGAGGCTTCCTTTCTTAATTGCTCAACAATGAGGTTTGTTGGAGATAAGGATGAACGAGGGAAGGCCTTGTCTGCAAATGTGGATAGGGGTGCGGGTATCTTTTAGTTTAATTTCCATCCGTCAGATATAGATCGGACGGTCTATATTGC
This sequence comes from Aegilops longissima, assembly GCA_021605205.1. Lineage (NCBI taxonomy): Eukaryota > Viridiplantae > Streptophyta > Magnoliopsida > Poales > Poaceae > Aegilops > Aegilops longissima. Next base: position 345,488,114 of record CM038678.1, on the reverse strand, counting down.
AAGATGGCACACGTACCATCATCACCAACTCGATTTTCTATAAGAGAAGAAATATAAGTATGGAGATACAAACGTATTATCGATACTTGCTTCCGTAAACTAGCATCTACATTCTATTCAACGCCTCGGCATGTGGGGCCTTAGCACAATGACTTCTCGACTGTGTAAAACGAAGATTTTCCCGTCGCCGACAAGGAGGGGGTGACGGCGGCGCGCTTTTTGGCTTGCTCTAGTCCTAGTAGTCATACTAGGTGGTCTAAGCACGTGTAGATTTATTCTTTTTAACGTCTCGAGTTCGCCGTACTGCCACGACTGATGATGAATAGACGGTAAGTTATTCACGGGGAAACCCTTGTTGAGCGTGTTTGCGAGAGAGAGAGAGAGACAGTGTGCGTGTGTGATATGTTAGAGACTGAGGCAATGATAACAGATTCTTTGTGTCTATGTGTGTGGAGGATAGAGAGAGACATGTACATGGGGCTTTCTGTTGTGTAACGCGGAGACACATATACATAATTAGAGAGTGAGTGTGTGAGATACACATGCGGGCATGAGGAGAGATGAGGATCCAGGTAAATGGGTGTTTGTGCGTGTCTGTGCGTGTTTGTGCACGCGTTTGTGTGTGAGAGGGAGAGAGTGTATGTGGAGTAGAGAGACCACCGATGATGTAAACCTAGTATAAGGGAAGGGGAATGGTGTGACATGTGTAGTAGCGAGATAGCACTGGTGCGGGGGGGGGCAGACTATTTGGAAGAGACATCGAGTGTGTGTGTGGGAGAGGGGTGTGAGAGCGAGAGAAAGAGAGAGCTAGCGATGGAGAGAGACAGAGAGAGAGAGAGAGAGAGAGAGAGAGAGAGAGAGGGGCGAGAGGGGTCATTTGTGTCCATAAATGGCGTATAGATAGGGAGACAATGTTGATGTTGTCCGAAATTTGCCTATGAACGGAGACGCAAGAGAAGCGAGTCATCGTGTGTGTGATAGGGACTTCATGAGAGATCTAGAATAGATGGTGTAGACAACAATGTGAAAAATCGAGAACGATTATACATTAGGGAGCTATGCAAAGAGTCACGACATATATGTATACAGGGAAGGAGCTGGGGCGGGTCCGCATGTGGGAGAGATAGAAAGAGGAGAGTGGTGCACAAGGAGACAAAATGTGCTTGTTTGTAGTGGGGTGGTGTGTGAGGTGAGTCTTGAGAACCACATAACTAGGGAGATAGGCGTTTGGGGCGACGTTTTGTGTGTATGGGAAATATACACTCTACATAGCGTGTGTGCTTGGGTAAGAGAGATAGCGGGAGACCTAGAGAGTGAGGGAAGAGATGTGTGCATGCAGAGACAAAGTGATAGAGACCTATGTTGGGGTCCGGACTTTACAAGAAAGAGGGGTGTTAATGTGCTCGTGTGTTGGTGTTTGGGGAGAGAACGACTTCTCTATGTGTGTGTGTGTGGTGGTGGTGGGGGGGGTTGACTTGGATAAAGAGTGAGGTGTCTATATTTGAGGAACTTTAGCGTAATTGAGATATTGTCACTCATGATTGATCAATTTGTTTAACAGTTTGTACTATGAGATAATGATACTTTTGAACATGCATGATATACCTTGATGTACCAAAATTACAAACCTAAGATTGGAATTTTGGAATTCGACTCCATCATTAGCTTTTGTGATTCATTTAAACAGAGGTACATTTTTTAAGCCGGGATTTCATGATTTCAAATTCATATATCAAACCTAGAGATATACACATACGGGCATGTTCAAACTTTATAATCATCCACTTTATTCATACACATACACATTTTTGCTTTTGTCATCATATTTTGGATAAACACATTTGGAATTTCATTTGAATTGGACCGTATGATGGTATTTGCTTGTAGTAGCTCAATGATCCATATTTGAATTGAATGGACAATCTAAGTTTCGAGTTGGAGACATTGATTTTCAAAACTTGCACATTTTTTTTATGCAAAACAAACAAATTAATCGGCCATGATATCATAGTCGGCCGTCGAGAGCAGAATACTTATAATTTTAGGCGCCAAAAGCTTTCAAACTTCCGCTCACATCGAAATATCACGCTAAAAGTTTAGCCCTGGATATTCCTGTTTTACCCTGCCACATGAGCGAAAAAGGGCTGCTTTGGTAACTCCATTGTTTTCCCTCTTTGCCCCAACATTCTTCCCAGAGCCCTCCTTCCCTCCCGACCCCCAACCACGACAAGCCGCGAATCTAGTCCTCGGCGCAGCGGTGGACCTCACACCCCGCCGGATCTACCTTCCGCACCTTGGGACCCCCAACTGCCAACTCACCACTTCACCGGAGCCGCTTCAGCGAATGGCTTGTCCACCGCTCCAGATCTCCCTGACCGCCATCATGGTCCACCGCACCGGATCTGCTTAACCGGCGCCCTTGTCCACCACAACGTAGGCCCTTCACCGACTCCCTCGTCCGCCCCTTCGCTGGCCCTTCATACAAGCCCTCATCCGCTGCAACAGATCCGCCTCACCGAAAGCACTGTACAACGCGCCCGCCGAAGCCTTCGTCCACTGCACCGGACCCGCTCCACGGACGCCATATTCAACTCCATCGGCCCTGCTTTATCGACGCCGCAGCCTCATCAGGTTATTTCAATTTGTACTCCTTCGGTTTTTCTCTTTATCGTGCAACTGTTCACTTACCACAAAGGAGCTTTCTTGTATGTCGACAGGCGCCGCAACCGTAGCACCGGAGCCGCTTCAGCGACGGCGACAGCCGGTCCAAACTCAACCGCAACACGAGCACCATCGACGATCCTTAGCTATCAAGTATGACAACGATACCCATACGCCGCCGAGAATCAGGTACTATTATCCAACGGCCGGCGCCTACATTCACCTTCCTAGCATAAGCACCGCACCTTTGAATTTCTTTAGGGCATCATTCAGTTTTCATGAGACACGTTATTATGCTTGCACCTGTAGGGCCATACTTCTGGCAGTGAACATGTTACATGTGCTAAATTACATACCAGTGCACATATAGTTAATATGCTTTAGTTTTGTTCTGATGCCACCTGTTGGTTCCATCGGGCCTTAATGTTCTCTATGCTTAATTACACATCAGCAAACTAGCATGTGGTTCCGCTGCTTTTTGTTTGTTTTACCCTACATCTTCTGATGCTAGCTATTACATCACTACTCCGAGCCTCTGTTCATTACTTGTTTGTGTGTTCTTGATCTTCCCAAGTTGCATGACTAATTTGATGCTTCTATTAATTATGGAGCTGTCAACCCCATCAAGCAAAATATTTGTTCTTTTGGGGCTGGCACCTCGAACAAGCATAAAAATAGAGGGAAGCAGATATACTCCCTCCAATTCTATTTATGTCACGCCCAATATGCGACCCTATCCAAAAGGAACTCGAAGGTCCCACCAAGGATAGACCCGCATATTGAAACGCTTTTGCAAGGTGGATATCATTACATCAACATTACATAATAGTGGGATACATACATAAGGCACAAATGCCACAATAATACATCAGCATCATATACAAGATCAACATCTGACTACGGATGAAACATAAACAGAAACTCAAACGACATCCACCCTGCTAGCCCAGCTGCCGACCTGGAACCTATCCCCTGATCGAAGAAGAAGCAGAAGAAGAACTCCAATACAAGCAAACATCGCTCTCACGTCATGATCATCGCAAACCTGTACCTGCAACTGGTGGTGTAGTAATCTGTGAGCCACGAGGACTCAGCAATCCCATTACCATGGGTATCAAGACTAGCAAAGCTTAAGTAGGAAAGGAAGGGATAAAGTGGTGAGGTTGCAGCAGCGACTAAGCATATATGGTGGCTAACATACGCAGATGAGAGCGAGAAGAGAAACAAAGGAACGGTCGTCAACTAGTAATGATCAAGAAGTGATCCTGAACTCCTACTTACGCCATACATAACCCGAAACCGTGTTCTCCTCTCGATCAACCCGAAAAGAGACACTCACGATTCGCGCTACGGTTGGTGTATTTTAGAAGAGTTTGCTTCAAGTTTACTACAACCGGATATTAACAAATTCCTATCTGCCACATAACCGCGGGCACGGCTCTCGAAAGTTTATACCCTGCAGGGGTGTCCCAACTTAGCCCATGATAAGCTCTCACGATCAACGAAGGATATTCCTTCTCCCCGGGAAGACCCGATCAGTCTCGGAATCCCGGCTACAAGACATTTCGACAGCAATAAAACAAGACCAGCAAAGCCGCCCGGATGTGCCGACAAATCCTGATAGGAGCTGCACATATCTCGGTCTCAGGGCACACCGGATGAGCAGACGTCGGGTTGGCATAAACCCGATTGCCGGGGCGCGGACATCGCTTCGGTTTGGACCACCACTCGAAGGAGAACTGGCCCGGGGCTAAAATAAAGATGACCCTCGGGCTCCGAAACCCAAGGGAAAAAGGGCATAGGTGAGGCAAATGGTAAAACCAATGTTGGGCCTTCTTTGGAAAAGTCTTATTCAAAGCGAACTGTCAAGGGGTCCCATAAATCACCCGACCGCGTTAGGGACGAAAAATCCGGGAACATAACACCGATATGACGGAAACTAGGGCGGCAAGAGTGGAACAAAACACCAGGCATAAGGCCGAGCCTTCCACCCTTTACCAAGTATATAGATGCATTAATTAAATAAGATATATTGTGATATCCCAACAAGTAAACATGTTCCAACAAGGAACAACATCTCCATGTTCCAACAAGGAACAGACTTCATCTTCACCTGCAACTAACAACGCTATAAGAGGGGCTGAGCAAAGCGGTAACATAGCCAAACAACGGTTTGCTAGGAAGGGTGCAAAAGGTTAGAGGCTGACATGGCAATTAGGTAGGTTTGAGCAGCAAGTAATAGGTAGCGCAACATAGCGAAAGAACGAAGCAACTAGCATAGCAATGATAGTAGTGAGATCCAGGGTAGCGGTCATCTTGCCTGAAATCCCGCAAGGAAGAAGAACGAGTAAATGAAGAAGATGAAGCCAAGAAGACGAACCAAGCGTAGACGAACGAATCCTCACGATCGCAACGAAACCGGAACTAACAAGAAGAAGCACACAACATAGTAAACACACCACACATAGACAAGACATGATGCACAACAAGCATGATGCATGAAAAATCTAGATGAAGCTACTCATGGAAAGAGATGATGCAAACAAGAGCAATACATCAAGGTAAGATTAAATGAGGCCGGAAGCAACATATACCAATTCCGGTAAGTCCTCATATGCAAATTTCGAAATTGGTCCAGATATGAATAAACCTTATGTTCAAGTTGTTAAACAGCAAGTTAAGATGCACCACGATGATCTACACGAAATTCTAGTCAAGTTACATATAAAGTTCATTTGATTCAGAGCTACGGCCTAGAAGATATGAGCAAAACAAGATGAGCATGGCATTGATGCAAAATGCATACAAACATCACGCAAACACCTCAAAACAAGGATGCAACAAGATAATATGAAGCTACATGCAAAATCAAGCAAGTTTCATATAAAGCACACTCAAAACGGAGCAACGGTTCAACATATACACCCTATACTAGTTATAGCAACAATCTGTCCAAAACAGCAACTAGGCATATTGCAAGCATCAAAACAACATGCTACAGGACCTCAACATAATAACAAAAGGCATGGGCATGATGTACAGGTAAAGCATTACAAAACATGAACACTGAGCTATCTCCAGAAACAACTAGAACATGCTCAAAATGACATGGCAAGATTGCAAATAATAACAGTTTCAGACTTAAGCAGAAATAACATCAGGTTGCAATGTTTAGAGCTATCAAACAACATGCTACAGGAACTTATCAAGGCAAAAAAAGGCATGGCATGAATCTACTAATTGCATAGAACAAAATTCCCTTACTGACCATAAGCCAAAACGGACCAGAATATATGATGGCACCCATGTAAACATGGCAAGTTATATTACAGATTCATACATGGCAGGAACAACGATAAGTAGGCATGTTGGTGAGATTGAATCACTCACCACAGAGCAATACATGATAAACTAAGCATACTTCCATCAATAAGACATGGCATAGAAGCTATACATGGCAAGAACAACATCATAGGATGCATGGATCAACCACAACAACCTTGGCAAAATTGAATAACATGTAAACAACCTGCCAGGAAACATTTTATAGCAAAAGTAGAGCTCGATTGACTCAAGCTATGGCACTCCATAATTTCAAACAAGGGCATGGATGGATAGAGCAAGACATGTAGAACAAAACATCCTTACTGAAGTAACTCAAAATAAGCATGGATCTCTCGGTAGCATCAAGTTAACATGGCATAAAAATATCAGCAAAACAGGGGCTGAAATCAGCAACATCATGAAGCTTAGTTTGCATGCTTGTGCTAGTCACCAAAGAGATCAAAAAAATACATGGCATACACCCCTGGAAAGATGGCATGGCATATTACAAAACACATGTAGGACTCAAATTCATAAGGTGCACACATCAATCATAGCAAAAATAACAAAAGTGCATGTTCTGATAAGAATCAGAAACTAACATCACATAGCACTCTTCCAACAGCATTTCGGGCATCAAGATGAGCTCAAATAAAAATGATGCAATGAGATGAAATGATCTACTCTTCGAGGCGAACATTTCGAAATATTATATGCATAAAACGGAGCTACGGATGCAGAATTACGATGTAATGAAAATGCAACAAAATGTTAGCAGAAACGGGGACTTAGTGGACTTGGAGGGGAGAGGAAAGTCAACCATCGGCACGGATTGCGAGGTTCGCCGGAGAAGAGGCCGGGGAGGTCTCCGGCGAGGTCGGGGATGGCGGATCCGAGGCGGGTCCGGCCGGATCTCGCCGGATCCGGCGCGACCCGAGGCGGCCGGAGGCAGGGCGCGGGCGAGGTCGCCCGGCGAGGCGGCGGAGGAGGCGCCGGCGGCCTTCGAGCGAGAGCCGAGGCGGCTCGGGCAGGAGGCGAGGCGGCGACGGCCGGAGGCGGCGCGCAGGCGGGCGGGAGCCGGCCGGAGCGGCGGGCGGCCGGGCGCGGAGCTCCGCGACTCGCCGGCCGGAGGGCGGCCCGGCGAGGCGGGGCCGAGCCAGCGGAGAGCGGGCGGCGGCGGAGGCGGATCGGGCAGGCGGGCCTCGCTTCCGGCCCCGACGACGGGCGGCGGGCGGGCGCGTGGCCGGGCCGTGTGGCAGCGCCCACTGGCTTGGGGCGGCGGCGTTTTCGTCCGGCGGACGGACATGTCCGTGTGTGAGGGACGATTTTAGGGTTTCGGGTGGAATGATCCGCGAATTTCGGGAGAGCACATATTTATAGGTAGAGGGAGCTAGGAGAGTCCAAATGAGGTGCGGTTTTCGCCCACACGATCGTGATCGAACGACCGAGAGCATGGAGGGGAGTTTGGTGGGTTTTGGGCCACTTTGAAAGGGGTGTTGGGCTGCACACAAAAGAGGCCTTTGCGGTTACCCGGTCAACCGTTTGAGTACCAAACGAGCTCCAAATGATCCAAAACTTGACAGGCGGTCTACCGGTGCTATACCAAGGCCGCTTGACAAACCTCGGTCCATTCCGAGACCGTTTAACACCCGCACATGAAAAGATGTAAAAGGGGGCGCCGGGAGACATAGGAGTGCGAGATTGCAAAACGGACAACGGGGAAAATGCTCGGATGCATGAGACGAACACGTATGCAAAATGAAATGCACATGATGACATGATATGAAATGCAGATGATGACAAGGCAAAATGCAACACGCAAGCAAATGACATGGCAACGACGGCGAATAATCATGCGGACACTGGCGATCGAATCCGGGGCGTTACAACACTCCTCCACTAACAAGAGATCTCGTCCCGAGATCTTAGGACCGAGACGGGAGAGAAAGAGGAAGAGGTGAAACAAGAACTCAATAGAAGAAGCAAAGAATCGAGAGCACTCAAGAAGAAGAGAGGAACGACGAGAATGACGAGAATCAAAAGCTCACGGAATCAGATAGACTATGAAAGCAACTCGTTCTAACCGGAGTGGTTAGAATGAGAAAAGAAACGAATAAGACTGAAAGGATTTAGGCAGCACACCGGTTGAACAATGACAGAATAGAACAGGAACTTCAGAGGATGGAATGAAACTATAACGCCCCGGATTCGATGCGCCAGGTGTCCGCCAGTTATTTGCCGTCATTGCCATGTCATGTGCTTGCGTGTTGCACTTTGCCATGTCATCATCTGCTTTTCATATCATGTCATCATGTGTATTTCATTTGGCATACGTGTTCGTCTCATGCATCTGAGCATTTTCCCCGTTGTCCGTTTTGCAATCCGGCACTCCTATGTCTCCCGGCGCCCCCTTTTACCTCTTTTCGTGTGCGGGTGTTAAACTTTCTCGGAATGGCCCGAGGTTTGCCAAGCGGCCTTGGAATAGCACCGGTAGACCGCCTGTCAACTTTCGTGCCATTTGGAGGTCGTTTGGTACTCCAACGGTTAACCGGGTAACCGCAAAAGCCCTCTTTGAGTTGCAGCCCAACACCCCTTCCAAAGTTGCCCAAAACCTAGCAAACTCCCCTCCATGCTCTCGTTCGTTCGATCACGATCGCGTGGCCGAAAACCGCACCTCATTTGGACTCTCCTAGCTCCCTCTACCTATAAATATGGGCCTCCCTGTCCAATTCATGGATGAAACCACCCTAACCCTAGATCCCACCTCCTCTGCCTTGCGGACATGTCCGCCGCCGTTCGGACAAATCCGCCACCACCCGCAGCCCGGTGGCACGCGCCACGTGCCTCCGGCCCCTTCCGCCGCCGCGCCATGCCGGAAGCCCATCGCGGGCCCCGCGAGCCAGCGTCGCCCGCGCCTCCCGGCCCGTGCCCCGCCGCCCGACCCCAGCGCCTCGGCGGCGTCCGCCATGGCCGCCGCCCAGCGCCATTGCGATCGCCAGCGCGCCTCGGCCTCCGGCTCGCCGCCGCCGCTGGCAGCGCCCGCCGCCACCGCTCCGCGATCGCCAAGCGCCGCCGCCGCCGCCCAGCGCCGCCGGCGTCCGAGCCTACCGGCCGCGCCTCCTTGCCCGCGTCGCCGGTTCTCCTCGCCCCGCCGCCGTCCCAGCCCGCCGCCAGCCGGATCCGACGAGATCCGGGCCGGGGTAGCCATCTCCGACCTCCCTCCGGCCGCTCTCCGGCGAGAGCCGCCGCCTGCCTCGATCCGCTCGCCTCGGGTTGACTTCTTTCCCCCCCTCTGTTTTCTGCTAAGTCCCCGAAATTGTTGCATTTTGTTGCATTTTCATCGCATCATAACTCTCTGCATATTGCTCCGTTTCGTGCGTATAATATGTCAAATTGTTCGTCTCGATGAGTAGATCATTTCATCGCATTGCATCATTTTCATATGAGCTCATCTTTATGCCTGAAATGCTGTTAGAAGAGGGCTATGTGATGTTAGTTTCAGATTCTTATCAGAACATGCACTTTTGTCATTTTTGCCATGATTGATGTGTGCCTCCTATGAACTTGAGTCCTACATGTGTTTTGTCATGCTTTACCTGTACATCATGCCCATGCCTTTTGTTTTCTTGTTGAGGTCCTGTAGAATGTTGTTTTGATGCTTGCAATATGCCTAGTTGCTGTTTTGGACAGATTGTTGTTATGCCTTGTATAAAGTGTATGTGTTGCACCGTTGCTCCGTTTTGAGTGTGCTCTATATGAAACTTGCTTGATTTTGCATGTAGTTCCATATTATCATGTTGCATCCTTGTTTTGAGGTGTTTGCTTGATGTTTGTATGCATTTTGCATCTATGCCATGTTTAACTTGTTTTGCTCATATCTTCTAGGCCGTAGCTCCGAATTAAATGAACTTTATATGTAACTTGACTAGAATTTCGTGTAGATCATCGTGGTGCATCTTAAATTGCTATTTAACAACTTGAACATAAGGTTTATTCAGATCTGGACCAATTTCGAAATTTGCATATGAGGACTTACCGGAATTGTTATATGTTGTTTCCGGCCTCATTTAAACTTGCCTTGAGGTGTTGCTCTTGTTTGCATCATCCCTTGCCATGAGTAGCTTCATGTAGCTTTGTCATGCATCATGCTTGGTTGTGCATCATGTCTTGTTCATGTGTGGTGTGTTTACTATGTTGTGTGCTTCTTCTTGTTAGTTCCTGTTTCGTTGCGATCGTGAGGATTCGTTCGCCTACGCTTGGTTCGGCTTCTTCCGTTCATCTTCTTCATGGACTCGTTCTTCTTCCTTGCGGGATTTCAGGCAAGATGACTGCTACCCTGGATCTCACTACTATCATTGCTATGCTAGTTGCTTCGCTCTTTCGCTATGCTGCGCTACCTATCACTTGTTCCTCAAGCCTCCCAAATTGCCATGTCAGCCTCTAACCTTTTGCACCCTTCCTAGCAAACCGTTGTTTGGCTATGTTACCGCTTGGCTCAGCCCCTCTTATAGCGTTGTTAGTTGCAGGTGAAGATGAAGTTTGTTCCTTGTTGGAACATGGAGATGTTGTTCCTTGTTGGAACATGTTTACTTGTTGGGATATCACAATATATCTTATTTTATTAATGCATCTATATATTTGGTAAAGGGTGGAAGGCTCGGCCTTATGCCTGTGTTTTGTTCCACTCTTGCCGCCTAGTTTCCGCTATATCGGTATTATGTTCCCGGATTTTGCGTCCCTAACGCGGTCGGGTGATTTATGGGACCCCTTGACAGTTCGCTTTGAATAAGACTTTTCCAAAGAAGGCCCAACATTGGTTTTACCATTTGCCTCACCTATGCCCTTTTTCCCTTGGGTTTCCGGAGCCCAAGGGTCATCTTTATTTTAGCCCCCCCGGGCCAGTGCTCCTTCGAGTGTTAGTCCGAACCGAGCAGCCTGCGGGCCACCACGGGGCAACTCGAGGGTTGGTTTTACTCGTAGCTTGACTTATCCGGTGTGCCCTGAGACCGAGGTACGTGCGACTCCTATCAGGATTTGTCGGCACATCCGGGCGGCTTTGCTGGTCTTGTTTTATTGCTGTCGAAATGTCTTGTAGCCGGATTCCGAGACCGATCGGTCTTCCCGGGAGAAGGAATATCCTTCGTTGATCGCGAGAGCTTATCATGGGCTGTTGGGACACCCTGCAGGTATAAACTTTTGAGAGCCGTGCCATGGTTATGTGGCGAGATGGGAATTTGTTAATGTCCGGTTGTAGTAAACTTGAAGCAAACTCTTTAAAATACACCAACCGTAAGCGTGAATCGTGAGTGTCTCTTTTCGGGTTGATCGAGAGGAGAACACGGTTTCTGGGTTATGTTTGACGTAAGTAGGAGTTCAGGATCACTTCTTGATCATTGCTAGTTGACGACCGTTCCTTTGTTTCTCTTCTCGCTCTCATTTGCGTATGTTAGCCACCATATCATGCTTAGTCGCTGCTGCAACCTCACCACTTTACCTCTTCCTTACCCATTAAGCTTTGCTAGTCTTGATACCCATGGTAATGGGATTGCTGAGTCCTCGTGGCTCACAGATTACTACACCACCAGTTGCAGGTACAGGTTTGCGATGATCTTGACGTGAGAGCGATGTTTGCTTGTTGGAGTTCTTCTTCTGCTTCTTCTTCGATCGGGGATAGGTTCCGTGTCGGCAGCCTGGCTAGCAGGTGGATGTCGTTTGAGTTTCGTTTATGTTTCATACGTAGTCGGATGTTGATCTTGTATATGATGTTGATGTATTCTTGTGGTATTTGTGCCTTATGTATGTATCCCCATCTATTATGTAATGTTGATGTAATGATATCCACCTTGCAAAAGTGTTTCAATATGCGGGTCTATCCTTGGTGGGACCGTCGAGTTCCTTTTGGATAGGGTCGCATATTGGGCGTGACAAGTTGGTATCAGAGCCTCGACCGACCCTAGGAGCCCCCTTGATTGATCGTGTAGTTTGGCCGATGTTGAGTCTAGAAAAAAACTATTTTCGGAGTCTAGTTATATCGGAGAGTAGGAATTCTTTTTACTCCTCAGCCCCTTCGTCGCTCTGGTCAGGAATCTTGACGTAGGTGTTTTGAATTACTTCTCTTCCCCTTCAAATTTTCTTTAGGATCACGCAGTTGGTTTTTCGGCAGTTGTTCCTCAGCTCTTTTATCCGGTGCATTTCTCATCAAGTCGACTCGACCATCTTCATCTTTGCCAAGTTCAGCCCTCAGTTCTTCCTCCAACGTCGTTGTTTTCCTTGTCCGAAGTTGTCCTTGTTTTTCCCACCCACCCACCCTTCTTCTTCTCGGAACCGGAGTCCGTAATCGAGTATCCATCCTACTTGTGTGAAGTTTTTGCTCTCTCTCCTCAATGTTTTCAACCGGTGTTTTCTCTTCAAGATATTCGTCGTTTTCCCCTTCCAAGTTGCCTTTGTTTTCCCGCCCTCACACCCTTTTCTTCCCGGAGTTTGAGTCTATTTCGACCATCAATTTCATTCGTGTGGAGCCTCTTCAATCTTTCCTCAATTATTTTAACTGGTGAATTCTTGTCTTGTTCGTCATTCTTCATCTCTTTTCTTCTCCGGTGGACTCAATTCAAGTTTTTCGGGTTAATCATATTCTTTTCCTTCGAAGTGTTTTCCCTGCTCATTCGCCTCTCGCCAGTTTATCCTTCCGGAGTGATGAAGACATCTCAAGAGATTCGTCTGTGTTCGAATTAATTCCAGGCTGTCACCTCATTCAAATATTTCAATTGTTCCGGTGCATCATCTACTTCTTCAACATCCCTTTCCAATGGTGTTTTCTTTTAGTGGGCCCTAACCCACAGGCTTTTTCCCAGGATCTTACCTGACTCTTCTAATTTCCCCGGAGTTATTCTCAATTCTTTTCGGAGTTTGACGTAAGTATGAATTTCATCAGTCAGATGCCATCTCTAAGATCGTTTTCAAATTCTTTTCATTGTTGACTCAACCTCTTTGCTTTTCATTCTCCCGGAGTACCTTAGTAATTTTGGTGGTGTTTCTCGTCATCATTTGAAGACCGAAGAAGAGTTTTCCCTCTAAAATTTTGTCTGTTCTCTCGAAGATTCATGGTTCTAGCTTCATATCGTCCTCTCGAATTATTTCAGTTTGTCAGATATTCTTTTCATCCATCCGGAGTATTTCAGGAGTTGATTTCTGTTTCTTTTCACCGGAGGCCATCATTCCAGTTATCGTTCTCTATTTATCCCGGTGCTTCGTTCAAGTGTTCCTTAATCAGCTCATGATCTCTTTGTTCTTTTGCATCTAAATCCCCTCTAGCTTATTTGTTCTTCTAATTCTTCCCGATGATTCATTCTCTTTCATCAGTCATTTCCAATTCTAACGGTGGTTCGCTCAAGATTCTTTTCCTTGGTTATCATATTAATTCATTCGTTCCTTCCAATCCTACCGTGGTTCATGAAGAACTTCTCAAGTTTGCGATATGTCACTTCTCAATTCTTTTTCAAGAAGAATAAGTAGTTTGCAAAAATCCATTGATTGTCAATTTAATTTGATGAAAGATAAGCATGCAATAAATCTTATTCTTATTTCATCCAAGTGATTAATCTTTTTCTTCGGAGTTTGTTCGTAATGAATAAATTCTAGTTCCAAGTGTTTTCATCTTTTCTTCTCCGGAGTTCAAATCTTCCTCGGCCATCTCGTCGGAACCTCCATCTAAATCATCGCAATGCTCATCTTATTCTTTCCTCCTTCATTCTATCTCATCATCCTTTCGTTACCGGAGTTCTTCATGGTGGTTCTTCATGATTTAATTCTTTCTTCAAGAGTTTCATCAATATTTTGGTGGAATTCAAGTATCTTTTCTTCTTGCATCTCGAAGTGCAATTAATTCTCCGTATTCTTTTGAGTGGAGTTTTGCATTTCTTCGTTCTTCTCAGCTATTTAATCTTTTCTGATTGTGGTTGGTTATCACCTCATAATTTTGAGAGGTTATCCATAAGTCCACAACAAGCTTATTCTTTCGTTGTTGATTTTCTCAACAACTCCATTCAATCCTTCTAAATTCTTTTCTTTCAATTCTTTCCGGAGATTTTGTGTCATGTCTTCATCAAGTATCATTCCGTCCTCTCAAGTTCAAGTTCTAGTCCTCCATGTTTCAATCGGTGTGCTGCCTAAATCCTTTCAGTCTTATTCGTTTCTTTTTCCATTCTAACCATTCCGGTTAGAACGAGTTGTTTATGAGTCTATCATGTTTCCATGAGCTTTTGATTCTCGTCATTCTCGTCATTCCTCTCTTCCTCTCGAGTGCTCTCGATTCCTTGCTTCTTCTTTGAGTTCTTGTTTCACCTCATACCTTTTCCCTTCCGTCTCGGTCCTAAGATCTCGGGACGAGATCTCTTGTTAGTGGAGGAGTGTTGTAACGCCCCGGATTCGATGCGCCAGGTGTCCGCCAGTTATTTGCCGTCATTGCCATGTCATGTGCTTGCGTGTTGCACTTTGCCATGTCAACATCTGCTTTTCATATCATGTCATCATGTGTATTTCATTTGGCATACGTGTTCGTCTCATGCATCCGAGCATTTTCCCCGTTGTCCGTTTTGCAATCCGCACTCCTATGTCTCCGGCGCCCCTTTTACCTCTTTTTCGTAATGCGGGTGTTAAACTTTCTCGAATGGCCGAGGTTTGCCAAGCGACCTTGGAATAGCACCGTAGACCGCCTGTCAAGTTTCGTGCCATTTGGAGGTCGTTATACTCCAACGGTTAACGGGTAACCGCAAAAGCCCTCTTTGAGTTGTAGCCCAACACCCCTTCCAAAGTGGCCCAAAACCCAGCAAACTCCCCTCCATGCTCTCGTTCGTTCGATCACGATCGCGTGGCAAAAACCGCACCTCATTTGGACTCTCCTAGCTCCCTCTACCTATAAATATGTGCCTCCCCGTCCAATTCATGGATGAAACCACCCCTAACCCTAGATCCCACCTCCTCTCGCGGCGCGGACATGTCCGCCGCCGTCCGGACAAATCCGCCGCCGCCCGCAGCCAGGGTCACACACCACGTGGCCTCCGCCCCCTCCTCGCCCGCCGCGGCCCACGGAGCCCATCGCGGGCCCCGCGAGCCACAGCCCCAGCCCTCCGGCCAGCGTGCCCGCCGCCCGACCCAGCGCGCCTCGGCGGCGTCCGCCCATGCCGCCGCCCAGCGCCGCCGCCACCCGCCGCCCCTCGGCCTCCAGCTGGCCCGCCGCCGCCCGCGCCTCCGCGTCCGCGCCTACCCGGCCAGGCCTCCTTGCCCGCCGTCGCGGTTCTCCTCGCCCCGCCGCCGGCCGGATCCGACGAGATCCGGGCCGGGGCAGCCATCTCCGACCTCCCTCCGGCCGCTCTCCGGCGAGAGCCGCCGCCTGCCTCGATCCG
The DNA here is from genome assembly GCA_021605205.1 of Aegilops longissima. Taxonomy (NCBI): domain Eukaryota; kingdom Viridiplantae; phylum Streptophyta; class Magnoliopsida; order Poales; family Poaceae; genus Aegilops; species Aegilops longissima. The sequence goes on along the minus strand of CM038678.1, from coordinate 345,472,728 downwards.
CTCGCCTCGGGTTGACTTCTTTCCCCCCCTCTGTTTTCTGCGAAGTCCCCGAAATTGTTGCATTTTGTTGCATTTTCATCGCATCATAACTCTCTGCATATTGCTCCGTTTCGTGTGTATAATATGTCAAATTGTTCGTCCCGATGAGTAGATCATTTCATCGCATTGCATCATTTTCATATGAGCTCATCTTTATGCCTGAAATGCTGTTAGAAGAGGGCTATGTGATGTTAGTTTCAGATTCTTATCAGAACATGCACTTTTGTCATTTTCGCCATGATTGATGTGTGCCTCCTATGAACTTGAGTCCTACATGTGTTTTGTCATGCTTTACCTGTACATCATGCCCATGCCTTTTGTTTTCTTGTTGAGGTCCTGTAGAATGTTGTTTTGATGCTTGCAATATGCCTAGTTGCTGTTTTGGACAGATTGTTGTTATGCCTTGTATAAAGTGTATGTGTTGCACCGTTGCTCCGTTTTGAGTGTGCTCTATATGAAACTTGCTTGATTTTGCATGTAGTTCCATATTATCATGTTGCATCCTTGTTTTGAGGTGTTTGCTTGATGTTTGTATGCATTTTGCATCTATGCCATGTTTAACTTGTTTTGCTCATATCTTCTAGGCCGTAGCTCCGAATTAAATGAACTTTATATGTAACTTGACTAGAATTTCATGTAGATCATCGTGGTGCATCTTAAATTGCTGTTTAACAACTTGAACATAAGGTTTATTCAGATCTGGACCAATTTCGAAATTTGCATATGAGGACTTACCGGAATTGTTATATGTTGTTTCCGGCCTCATTTAAACTTGCCTTGAGGTGTTGCTCTTGTTTGCATCATCCCTTGCCATGAGTAGCTTCATGTAGCTTTGTCATGCATCATGCTTGGTTGTGCATCATGTCTTGTTCATGTGTGGTGTGTTTACTATGTTGTGTGCTTCTTCTTGTAAGTTCCTGTTTCGTTGCGATCGTGAGGATTCGTTCGCCTACGCTTGGTTCGGCTTCTTCCGTTCATCTTCTTCATGGACTCGTTCTTCTTCCTTGCGGGATTTCAGGCAAGATGACCGCTACCCTGGATCTCACTACTATCATTGCTATGCTAGTTGCTTCGCTCTTCCGCTATGCTGCGCTACCTATCACTTGTTCCTCAAGCCTCCCAAATTGCCATGTCAGCCTCTAACCTTTTGCACCCTTCCTAGCAAACCGTTGTTTGGCTATGTTACCGCTTGGCTCAGCCCCTCTTATAGCGTTGTTAGTTGCAGGTGAAGATGAAGTATGTTCCTTGTTGGAACATGGAGATGTTGTTCCTTGTTGGAACATGTTTACTTGTTGGGATATCACAATATATCTTATTTTATTAATGCATCTATATATTTGGTAAAGGGTGGAAGGCTCGGCCTTATGCCTGGTGTTTTGTTCCACTCTTGCCGCCCTAGTTTCCGTCATATCGGTATTATGTTCCCGGATTTTGCGTCCCTAACGCGGTCGGGTGATTTATGGGACCCCTCGACAGTTCGCTTTGAATAAGACTTTTCCAAAGAAGGCCCAACATTGGTTTTACCATTTGCCTCACCTATGCCCTTTTTCCCTTGGGTTTCGGAGCCCGAGGGTCATCTTTATTTTAGCCCCGGGGCGGTGCTCCTTCGAGTGTTGGTCCGAACCGAGCAACTGCGGGGCCACCACGGGCAACTCGAGGGTTGGTTTTACTCGTAGCTTGACTTATCCGGTGTGCCTCGAGACCGAGGTACGTGCGACTCCTATCAGGATTTGTCGGCACATCCGGCGGCTTTGCTGGTCTTGTTTTATTGCTTGTCGAAATGTCTTGTAGCCGGATTCCGAGACTGATCGGGTCTTCCCGGGAGAAGGAATATCCTTCGTTGATCGCGAGAGCTTATCATGGGCTAAGTTGGGACACCCTGCAGGTATAAACTTTCGAGAGCCGTGCCATGGTTATGTGGCGATGGGAATTTGTTAATGTCCGTTGTAGTAAACTTGAAGCAAACTCTTTTAAAATACACCAACCGTAAAGCGTAACTGTGAGTGTCTCTTTTCGGGTTGATCGAGAGGAGAACACGGTTTCGGGTTATGTTTGACGTAAGTAGGAGTTCAGGATCACTTCTTGATCATTGCTAGTTGACGACCGCCCTTTGTTTCTCTTCTCGCCTCATTTGCGTATGTTAGCCACCATATCATGCTTAGTCGCTGCTGCAACCTCACCACTTTACCTCTTCCTTACCCATTAAGCTTTGCTAGTCTTGATACCCATGGTAATGGGATTGCTGAGTCCTCATGGCTCACAGATTACTACACCACCAGATTGCAGTACAGGTTTGCGATGATCTTGACGTGAGAGCGATGTTTGCTTGTTGGAGTTCTTCTTCCGCTTCTTCTTCGATCGGGGATAGGTTCCAGTGTCGGCAGCCCGGCTAGCAGGTGGATGTCGTTTGAGTTTCTGTTTATGTTTCATCCGTAGTCGGATGTTGATCTTGTATATGATGTTGATGTATTCTTGTGGTATTTGTGCCTTATGTATGTATACCCATCTATTATGTAATGTTGATGTAATGATATCCACCTTGCAAAAGTGTTTCAATATGCGGGTCTATCCTTGGTGGGACCGTCGAGTTCCTTTTGGATAGGATCGCATATTGGGCGTGACAGAAACTTGATGAGATGAACAACACAATGCCTCCGGAAGAATTAAAAGGAAGGAATGAAATGAACTTAGAAGGAAGGATTGAATGGAGTTTTTGAGAAAATCAACAATGAAAGAATAAGCTTTTTGTGGTCTTATAGGTAACATCTCAAGATCATAAGATGATAACCGGCCACAAACGGAAATAATTGGATAGCTGAAAAGAACAAAGAAATGCAAAGCTCCACTTCAAAATAAAACGGAGAATTAATTGCACTTCGAGAAGCAAGAAGGGAAGATACTTGAACTCCACCAACAAAATCTTGATGAACTCTTGAAGAAAGAATTAAATCATGAAGAACCACCACGAAGAACTCCGGTAACGAAAGGATGATGAGATAGAATGAAGGAAGAAAAAAAAAATAAGACTAAAGCCTTGCGATGATTCCGATGGAGGTTCCGACGAAATGGCCGAGGAAAATTTGAACTCCGGAAAAGACAAGATGAAAAGACTTGGAACTAGAATTTATTCCTCACGAATAAAATCCGAAGAAAAAGATTATTCACTATGATGAAATAAGACTAAGATTTATTGTATGCTTATCCTTCACCAAATTAAATTGATGACCAACAATGGATTTGGCATAATACTTATTCTCGTTGAAAAAAAAGATTAAGGGGAAACATCGCACAAAACTTGAGAAAGTCTTCATGAACCACCGGTAGGATTGGAAAGAAATGAACGAATTGATACGATAACAACAGAAAAGAAATCTTGAACGAACCACCGTTAGAAATGAAAATGAACGAAGAGAAGAGAACGAATCGCCGGAAAGAATTAGAAACCGCGAAGATACTTGAGGGAAAATTAGAGACAGGAGAACGAAGAGATCGCAAACTGATTGACGAATGCTTGAACGAAGCACCGGAAGAATATTGAGACGAACGAAAGGGCACAGATATAGAATAATTGGAGAACGAATCTGAAAACTTAGAACGAAGAAATCTTCCGAAAAGATGACCTCCGGATGATTGAGACAGAAAGCACCTCCTGAAATGCTCCGGATGGATGAAAATAATTTGCACGACTAGAAACAAATAGATAGGATAACATCGAGCTATCACCATGAATCTCCGGGAGAGTGGACAAGATTAAGAAGGAACTCTTCTTCGGTCTTCAAATGACGACGAGAAACACCACCAAAATTGTTGAGATACTCCGGTAGAATGAAAAGCAAAGTGGTTGAGCCAACAATGAAATGATTTGAAATCGATCTTGGAAAAACATCTGACTGATGAAATTCATACTTACGTCAAACTCGAAAAGAATTAGAGAATAGCTCCGGAATAATTAGAAGAGTCAGGTAAGATCCTCGAAAAGACCGTGGGTTAGGCCCATCAAGAGATAACACCGTTGGAAAGGGATGACGAACATATAGATGATGCACCGGAACAAATGAAATATTTGAATGAGGTGACAGCCTCGAATTAATTGGAACACAGACGAATCTCCTGAGATGTGTTGAACACCGGAATGATTGAATGGCGAGAGGCAAACGAGCAAGGAGAACACTTGATTCAAGGAAAAGAATATGATCAACCCGAAAAAAACTTGAATTGAGTCCACCGGAAAAAGAAAAGGGGTGAAGAATGACGAACGAGATGAGAATTCACCGGTTGAAACAATTGACGAAAAACTGAAGAGGCTCCACACGAATGAAATTGATGGTCGGAAGAAACTCGAACTCCGGGAATAATAGGGTGGGAGGGCGGGAAAACAAAGGCAACTTGGAAGGGGAAAATCGACAAATAACTTGAAGAGAAAACACCGGTTGAAATCATTGAGGAGAGAGAGCAAAAAACTTCACACGAGTAGGATGGATACTCGATTACGGACTCCGGTTCCGAGAAGAAGAAGGGTGGGCGGGTGGGAAAAGAAAACATCTGAGGATTGAACTTGGCAAAGATGAAGAGGTTCGAGTCGACTTGACAAGAAATGCACCGGATGAAAAGAGCTGAGGAACAACGATCGGAAAACCAACTGCGTGAACCTAAAGAAAAATTTGAATGAGAAGAGGAGTAGTTCAAAACACCTACGACAAGATTTCTCACCAGAGCGATGAAGGGGCAGAGGAGTAAAAAGAATTTCTACTCTCCGATATAGCTAGACTCTGAAAACAGTTTTCTTCTAGACTCAACAACGGCCAAACTACACGATCAATCAAGGGGGCTCCTAGGGTCGGTCGAGGCTCGATACCAACTTGAACACGCCTAATATGCGACCCTATCCAAAAGGAACTCAAGGTCCCACCAAGGATAGACCCGCATATTGAAACGCTTTTGCAAGGTGGATATCATTACATCAACACTACATAATAGTGGGATACATACATAAGGCACAAATGCCACAATAATACATCAGCATCATATACAAGATCAACATCCGACTATGGATGAAACATAAACGTAAACTCAAACGACATCCACCTCTGCTAGCCCAGTGCTGCCGACCGAACCTATCCCCGATCAAGAAGAAGCGTAAGAAGAACTCCAATACAAGCAAACATCGCTCTCACGCCATGATCATCGCAAACCTGTACCGCAATTGGTGGTGTAGTAATCTGTGAGCCACGAGGACTCAGCAATCCCATTACCATGGGTATCAAGACTAGCAAAGCTTAAGTAGGAAAGGAAGGGATAAAGTGGTGAGGTTGCAGCAGCGACTAAGCATATATGGTGGCTAACATACGCAGATGAGAGCGAGAAGAGAAACAAAGGAACGGTCGTCAACTAGTAATGATCAAGAAGTGATCCTAAACTCCTACTTACGCCAGACATAACCCAGAAACCGTGTTCTCCTCTCAATCAACCCCGAAAAGAGACACTCACGGTTACCCACACGGTTGGTGTATTTTAGAAGAGTTCGCTTCAAGTTTACTACAACCGGATATTAACAAATTCCCATCTGCCACATAACCGCGGGCACGGCTCTCGAAAGTTTATACCTGCAGGGTGTCCCAACTTAGCCCATGATAAGCTCTCGCGATCAACGAAGGATATTCCTTCTCCCGGAAGACCCGATCAGTCTCGTAATCCGGCTACAAGACATTTCGACAAAGAATAAAACAAGACCAGCAAAGCCGCCGGATGTGCCGACAAATCCTGATAGGAGCTGCACATATCTCGGTCTCGTGGCACACCGGATGAGCCGACGTCGGGTTGGCATAAACCCTGATTGCCCGGGGCGCGGACATCGCTTCGGTTTGGACCAGCACTCGAAGGAGAACTGGCCCGGGGCTAAAATAAAGATGACCCTCGGCTCCGAAACCCAAGGGAAAAAGGGCATAGGTGAGGCAAATGGTAAAACCAATGTTGGGCCTTCTTTGAAAAGTCTTATTCAAAGCGAACTGTCAAGGGGTCCCATAAATCACCCGACCGCGTTAGGGACGCAAAATCCGGGAACATAACACCGATATGACGGAAACTAGGGCGGCAAGAGTGGAACAAAACACCAGGCATAAGGCCGAGCCTTCCACCCTTTACCAAGTATATAGATGCATTAATTAAATAAGATATATTGTGATATCCCAACAAGTAAACATGTTCCAACAAGGAACAACATCTCCATGTTCCAACAAGGAACATACTTCATCTTCACCTGCAACTAACAACGCTATAAGAGGGGCCAAGCAAAGCGGTAACATAGCCAAACAACGGTTTGCTAGGAAGGGTGCAAAAGGTTAGAGGCTGACATGGCAATTAGGTAGGTTTGAGCAGCAAGTGATAGGTAGCGCATCATAGCGAAAGAACGAAGCTACTAGCATAGCAATGATAGTAGTGAGATCCAGGGTAGCGGTCATCTTGCCTGAAATCCCGCAAGGAAGAAGAACGAGTCCATGAAGAAGATGAAGCCAAGAAGACGAACCAACGCAGACGAACGAATCCTCACGATCGCAACGAAACCGGAAATAACAAGAAGAAGCACACAACATAGTAAACACATCACACATAGACAAGACATGATGCACAACAAGCATGATGCATGACAAATCTAGATGAAGCTACTCATGGCAAGAGATGATGCAAACAAGAGCAATACATCAAGGTAAGATTAAATGAGGCCGGAAGCAACATATACCAATTCCGGTAAGTCCTCATATGCAAATTTCGAAATTGGTCCAGATCTGAATAAACCTTATGTTCAAGTTTTTAAACAGAAAGTTAAGATGCACCACGATTATCTACACGAAATTCTAGTCAAGTTACATATAAAGTTCATTTGATTCGGAGCTACGGCCTAGAAGATATGGGCAAAACAAGATGAGCATGGCATTGATGCAAAATGCATACAAACATCACGCAAACACCTCAAAACAAGGATGCAACATGATAATATGAAGATACATGCAAAATCAAGCAAGTTTCATATAGAGCACACTCAAAACGGAGCAACGGTTCAACATATACACCCTATACAAGTTATAGCAACAATCTGTCCAAAACAGCAACTAGGCATATTGCAAGCATCAAAACAACATGCTACAGGACCTCAACATAATAACAAAAGGCATGGGCATGATGTACAGGTAAAGCATTACAAAACATGAACACTGAGCTATCTCCAGAAACAACTAGAACATGCTCAAAATGACATGGCAAGATTGCAAATAATAACAGTTTCAGACTTAAGCAGAAATAACATCAGGTTGCAATGTTTAGAGCTATCAAACAACATGCTACAGGAACTTATCAAGGCAAACAAAGGCATGGCATGAATCTACTAATTGCATAGAACAAAAGTCCCTTACTGACCATAAGCCAAAACGGACCAGAAGATATGATGGCACCCATGTAAACATGGCAAGTTATATTACAGATTCATACATGGCAGGAACAACGATAAGTAGGCATGTTGGTGAGCTTGAATCACTCACCACAGAGCAATACATGATAAACTAAGCATACGTCCATCAAGAAGACATGGCATAGAAGCTATACATGGCAAGAACAACATCATAGGATGCATGGATCAACCACAACAACCTTGGCAAAATTGAATAACATGTAAACAACCTGCCAGGAAACATTTTATAGCAAAAGTAGAGCTCGATTGACTCAAGCTATGGCACTCTATAATTTCAAAAAAGGGCATGGATGGATAGAGCAAGACATGTAGAACAAAACATCCTTACTGAAGTAGCTCAAAATAAGCATGGATCTCTCGGTAGCATCAAGTTAACATGGCATAAAAATATCAGCAAAACAGGGGCTGAAATCAGCAACATCATGAAGCCTAGTTTGCATGCTTGTGCTAGTCACCACAGAGATCACAAAAATACATGGCATACACCCTTCGAAACATGGCATGGCATATTACAAAACACATGTAGGACTCAAATTCATAGGATGCACACATCAATCATAGCAAAAATAACAAAAGTGCATGTTCTGATAAGAATCAGAAACTAACATCACATAGCACTCTTCCAACAGCATTTCGGGCATCAAGATGAGCTCAAATGAAAATGATGCAATGAGATGAAATGATCTACTCTTCGAAGCGCACATTTTGACATATTGTACGCACAAAACAGAGCTACGGAGGCAGAATTACGATGTAATGAAAATGCAACAAAATGTTAGCAGAAACGGGGACTTAGTGGACTTGGAGGGGAGAGGAAAGTCAGCCATCGGCACGGATTGCGAGGTTCGCCGGAGAAGAGGCCGGGGAGGTCTCCAGCGAGGTCGGGGATGGCGGATCCGAGGCGGGTCCGGCCGGATCTCGCCGGATCCGGGCGCGGACCCCGAGGAGCGGCAGGAGGCCGGGCGGGCGAGGTCGCCGGCTGGGCGGCGGCGGGACGGAGGCGCAGCCGCGCTCCGGCGAGGGAGCCGAGGCGGCTCGGGCAGGGAGGCGAGGCGGCGGAGCGGCGGGCGGCCGGCGCGGGCTCCGGCGAGCTCGCCGCCGAGGGCGGCGCCGGCGAGGCGGGCCGAAGCCGCGGCGAGAGCGGGCGGCGGCGGAGGCGGATCGGGCCGGGCGGGCCTCGCTGGGCCCCGACGGCCGGGCGGCGGGCGCGTGGCAGGCCCGTGGCAGCTCGCCACTCGCTCGGGCGGCGGCCTTGAGCCGTCCGCCGGACGGACATGTCCGGCGCGCGAGACGATTTTAGGGTTTCGGGTGGAATGATCCGCGAATTTCTGGGGAGGCACATATTTATAGGTAGAGGGAGCTAGGAGAGTCCAAATGAGGTGCGGTTTTCGCCCACACGATCGTGATCGAACGACCGAGAGCATGGAGGGAGTTTGGTGGGTTTTGGGCCACTTTGAAAGGGTGTTGGGCTGCACAAAAGAGGCCTTTGCGGTTACCCGTCCAACCGTTGAGTACCAAACGACCTCCAAATGATCCGAACTTGACAGCGGTTCACGGTGCTATACCAAGGCCGCTTGACAAACCTCGTCCATTCCGAGACCGTTTAACACCCGCACATGAAAAGAGGTAAAAGGGGGCGCCGGGAGACATAGGAGTGCCGGATTGCAAAACGGACAACGGGGAAAATGCTCGGATGCATGAGACGAACACGTATGCAAAATGAAATGCACATGATGACATGATATGAAATGCAGATGATGACAAGGCAAAATGCAACACGCAAGCAAATGACATGGCAACGACGGCGAATAACTGGCGGACACCTGGCGCATCGAATCCGGGGCGTTACAATTTACTCCCCACATAACTCTTGACCCGCATACCAAGGAGGGCACTGGTTTAATTTTTCTGGTTGCCAATTAATTAGGGCAGAGGCGGATGGGGCGGGGCACAAAAGGAAATCAGCGCTAGGAATCGGCAACGCACAGACTAATATGAGAAAACTGAGAAAAAGTTATACGCAAAGTAAAAAGAATCGGAGGGAGTATTGTCGTGTATGCACACACCCTTCTTTCATTAGTTTAGATGAACCATTGGTGATCAATTCGGACCAGTGCATGCGATTAAAATTAATTTTACCTAAATAGATGGTGCAGAATAAACTATAACAACTAGATTTGCAACCACGGGATGCTGACGATATCTTCAAAGAACATTGCAACGGTAGCTAGGCTTCACAGCAACATATGGTAAGCCAGTGTGTTTTAGTACATGTGAAATGTAATGCGAGTGGGCTGCTTTCTTGGCTTGTGCCCTTAACGTGTAATCCTACCGAATTACAAATAGTTCAGTTGTCTGCTTTGCTGTATTGCTTGATTCGAATGCTTATTTGTTGTTACGCTATACCTGAGTTGGCCAATATGTCGTGATTACTCGCTGTACTATCGTAAAGAAATGCATGCCTATTTCATTTGAGTCCTTAACTTTTCCTCTCAACTTCATCACAAGACTGTCTTCGTAGTTTATATGATGCCACACTGTTAAGTGCTTTCTCAGATTATTTTAACTGCTTAGATGCCTTGGCAACTTAAATATAGCGGTTGTACACTCCCTTTCAACTAGGGATGTCAACTGGGTCCGGTTTAATACCGATTAAAGTCCACTAGTCGTATGATAGTTCAAAAGAGTTTTTTTTTTGAGGAAAATGAACTAGGGAGGTAGCAAAAACTAACTAGATGGGACTGGCGGATTTCGTTTATTTGCCACTTACATCCCTAGTTTCATCTTACCATTTAAATTTCTTTTCGGCTGATGCTGCTTCAAACCATTTCAATATAGTTTGCCATGCTCGGCAATAATTCGTCGGTCGTTTACCATGTAAGCTTACTGCCTGGATCATACGATAACTATCTCTTACTGATGTCCAGCGGAAACCTTTCAGGATGCTGTTCACACTAGGACACAATGTACAACCCCAGAATCTATTTGTGGAAGCAGTGTGCCATCCATGGTACCAGATGGTAGCAGTTCAGAGGCAACACCGCCGGAGAGCAGTCTGAGCATAGATATTATAGTGCTTGAGGCTCTACTAGAGGCAGAAAGAGATGGTGTGGCTGCCATGAATGAGGTAATCTTTATCTTGAGGCTGGAAATTATGGAATTAGCGGCACGCATTATGCAAGCAACCCAAGAATTGGAGGAAGTAAAAATGTTGCATTTGAAGACGGAGGAGGTCCTGCTGTTTCTGCTATCTGAAGCCCAAGATAATCATGGTTCTTCTTTAGATACCAGTTGAAATTTTCATTAGATTATTGTACTTGCATGTTGTGTCATGTCTCTGAATGGATTATGTTGCAAGACCCCCTATGTTGTCCATGTGTTGTAATGATCCGAATTTTTAGGCGAGGTAATCCTCAAGACTTGTATGATTGACATAAGGTGAACTGTTTTTATGTGAGCATATTGTATTGGATGAAATAACTGTTTGACTCAGAGTGTATCCAACCTACTGAATTCGAAGATCACGGCATTTCTAAATCATAATCATATATAAAGGTGGAATAAATCTTTGTTGTGGTTTTGAAGAAATAAATAACAAAATGTATAATTATCTGTGGATATTCGTGTCGAATACAAATTGATTTGAATTTAGTTTGCGAGTCCCAGGCAAACGTGAATGCTAATTCTCCCAAGTTTTGAACGAAGCGGCTAAACACCCACTGTAATTTGTGGGCTTCCCGAAGCAAGTGTTTGCGAGATGGAAATTATTGTCTACCCCTGACACTTGACATCCTTATCGACAGGATTTACACTGCTATCGATAGGGGTAGACTAGTAACTTCAATCAGTCGTGACACGACGGCCTCTGAGCCCATTCAGACACGGTGGGCGCCAAACGTATGGCAAAACACATTTGATTCAAGCTCGTCCGAAAGACATGTGTCTCTTCCTCCATTTCCCCATTCATACACGTGGGCGGCAAAACAAACTCTCCTCGTCCAAATTGATGTAGGCTTATATTTTAAATAGGGCAAATGTAACTTCCATCGACGTGACACAACCGCCTCTACCTGTCAGCCCGTTCATACACCGTGGGCGCCAACCGTATGCAAAACACCCTCTCCTCGCCTCAAATCGATGTAGGCTAATATTTTAAATAGGGCAGATGTGTAACTTCCATCGACGTGACACAACCGCCTCTACCTATCAGCCCGTTCATACACCGTGGGCGGCAAAACACCCTCTCCTCGCCTCAAATAGTTACCGCAAATATTTGGGAGATGCGAGATTACCGTCCTATCCCCAACCGACGCGATGTCCGAAATTTTAAACGGGGAATAAGTTCGTAACTTTCCCCCATTTCAGAGAAGCCCGTCCCAAAGTTTGAGATCCCCCTCCCCTCCATTTCCCCATTCATAAACTGTCGGCGGCACGACAACCTCCGCACTGCAGCCAGCCTCCTCCGTCCGCCACCCCATCCTCCACCTTGCCGGAGCCGCTACCCCTACCCCGTCGTCCACTGCAAGAGATGGACGTCTCTCATCCACGGCGCTGGACAAGGATCCTTTCATCACCTCCTCTCGCTTCATCAGCGCCGTCGTCCACCTTGTCGTTGCCGCTCCTACGACCGCCTCGTCCACGGCAACAGGATATATCCCCCGACCCGACCGTCTGCCGTCTAAAGTCTTCTTCCCCGCCGCCGACAGCCATCGCACCCGCAGCACCCTCAACGTACAAGATAGGCCTACACGGCGTCGCAAGAGAGGTGGTACTCTTCCATATGTGCTTAAGTTATTGATCTCACCGGAAAATAGATCGTAATTTGTTTATCGTATTTTCTTGTCCGTACCAAATCGTAGTGGCTAGTTGAAAGCAAACATTGGTTGCGAAGTAGCTTTGTCCGGTTTGCACCTTCAGATCCGCCATGGCACGGGCACTATACTCGTAAAGCTTATGGTTTCCCCTTTATATTCACTACCATCATTGTAGGTGCTTCGTGTCGCTAGCACTGCTCCTCCGCACCTCAACCCAAAGCTTACGTGTTGAAATACGAATCTGATATGATGCTCATATCACTAAAATAGAGAACGCTTAATTGGTCACCTAATGTTCCTATATTCGTTTCAAAAGCATGTGCGGCACCCATGGTCCAGCTAGTTCCACTTTCCTGATTTTTCTCTTGATGCTTAGGGTTTTCCCTTTATCTACTCGACTATGATCTGCGTGAGGTGCTTTCTATCGTACTAGCATTACTCCACCCTTCAAGCTAAACAACACAACACTCGTAATTCAAAGCTTAGTTGTTCAAATATGATTGTGATATGATACTTGATATTAGTTAACCGACACATTTAATTGGTTAGCTAAAGGTCCCACTTGAGTTTCCAAATGCATGTCACGACATATAGAGAGACAACATAATTGCATTTCTTTGTCACTTGTTGACCGTACTTTCTTGTCCATACCAAATCTTAGTTGTTAACATCGGTTGCTAACTACCCTTTGCGCGGTTTGCAGCTTCAGATCTGCCATCCCACTGCCACGGTCAACACTATACTCATCATGCTTATGTTTTCCCCATTTTATGATGACCACAATCAGCCTACGTGGTTCGTGTCGTAATAGCACTACTCCACCCATCGAGCTAAACAAGCTTAGTTGTACAAATTCATATCTGATATTATTGCTGATATTAGTAAAACTGAGAGATGTTTAATTGGTTAGCTAAATGTTCCTACTTTAGTTTCGAAATGCATGTGAGCCACATATGGAGAGACCGCAAAGAATAGTATTTCTCTGTGCGCTCTGGTTCATCATGGGTGGCCAACCGACATTGTATTAAAAGACTTGTAATATCTTCAATCTGCTTGCTCTTCCGCTCTTCTTTAAGATGATACTCTTCTCTTGCGGTCGATCGGTCAGTCGAGTTGTTCTCCTTAGTATATTTTGAATCACAGTCAGTCGACTTGTTCTTCTTTACTATATGTTGAAGCTATCATCTGCGAAGTGTCATCACTACGAGCTCTCATATTTTGAGTAGTAGGCCACATTATATTAATGCACACAACAAATTACAGCATGCATGGCATATTTTAAAAGAATTGCAGAGATAGAACAAAGGGGTTTACAGGGAGGCAGTATTGGATTAGAATCACTTCTGCATTACAAAGAAAATCTCACTTGTTTTTATGTTTTCATGCATGTCAGATATTGAACATTATCAAAATGAATATGAGAATGGGAGCACGAGAGGAATATTGCGGAACGATCCACTGGGTAACAAACTTGGCATGGTGGAGGATGGCCTATCTTATTCACCCATCAAGGTGCTTGCTCTAACTTTGCAAAGTTGTATTGGTCGCACATATTTTGCTTCTGACCTCTTGCATTACTTCTACTTTGTTACACCATCTGCTTAGTTTAAGCATCATATATGAGTATATGCCATACCTATCCATTTTCTGTACCTACTCCATGTGTCGTCAGACTATGTTTTTCCAGTAAAATGTTGTTCTTTTGTAATAGATGTCCAAAAGGAAGAGGGTGAGTGCAGATCCTCAAGGAGTACAAACTAGGTATTTGGAAAAGGTAGTGATACATGTTAAATCAGATAGATCAGCAGCCACAGAAAATACAGCCCAACTGCACCACACTTTACCCCTACTCCAAAGGGCCAAACCCCTATTAGAACTCTCGGGAGCCCAGTCAGTAATGTCTATGATATCAATTCAAAATTTGAACTCCTAAATTTATGCTTGTGCCTTACCTTCTCTCTTGTATGAAAACTAATTTCAGATGAATCTCCTTGCTCAAAGGATCATACGATCTCAAAACAATAATGTGCTCTGCATTGCTCTTGTCAAGACTCTCTCCTTTTGCCTTGTAATGTTGTACTTAATTAATTGCTATTTGATTATGTATCATCACCGCACTGAGCTTCATTATCCTCTGTTTCTTCCAATATTATTTGATCTATATTTACTCTTTGCAAAATGTAGAATAATGGCAACGCTTATAAAGAATTTTCTTTGGGGAATTTATTGAATTATCCTTCCATCAACATGGAGAAGGGCTTTGTCCAGCCCGTGTTAACATGTAATGTAAGTTCATCCTTCTCAAGCCTTCAAACTTTGTTCTAGTATAGATTAGGATATGCATCATTTCCTCCACTGCTGTTTGCTTTGCTGTTTACATCTGATTGGATGTTTGCAACAACTACCTGTTTCAAATTGTAGTTGTAAAAACATGTTCCTTATGCAGGACAGATCCATTTATTTGCTTATATAATTGTGAAACATGTTACGTGTCTCCTTGTTTCTCTTTCAGACTCGTATCTCTTACACCAGGCAGAACCTTAGGGAAGATAGTGAGCCAAACCATCTTGAGGACAGCGAGATGACCCCAAGGTCATGTCTTAATGAAGACAGTGAGTTGAAGCTACTCACCAGCAGGTGTGAGACAACCTCTGTGCGATCGTTGTTTCAATCAGTTCGACTTCTTCGCCTCAACTTAAAGTGGAAAGGCTTGCTTCAGCTCAGCTCCGACTTGAAGTCAAAGATGCAATGAAGATGTCAGAAGACTGCCGTGCGCACCATCATGCCTTAAATCTAGTGTTGATGCATCTATCGTTGACACAACTGAGGTCTACTCAGCTTCTTCAGTTGTTTGGGGGGGCGACCTGGCCAGGCCCAGTGCCTTCTAAAGTGCTCTTAGTTTTGTATATTCTTTTGTTGGCGCGTTTATTTGCACTGGTGGCGAACTTTGATGCCCAGTGGATGCAATATGTGTGATAGCCGTGATAGCCTAGCGTAAGTTGCTTGCTTATTTATTTCCTTGTTGTCTTGTTTATTTGTTTGCTTCTAGTCATTGCAGTTCTTTTTCCGCGGTTTGCTAGTGGCTGCAATAACCTATTTTTTAAAACTAGGCCACAATAACCATGGGCTAATATTTACTGTAGTGACATTGGGCCTCCTACAGGCCGTAGAAACAATGGGCCTTCTACGGGCCGTAGAAACAATGGGCCTTCTATGGGTCAGAGAAACAATGGGCCTTCTACAGTCCGTATCATCAATGGGCCTTATACGGGCAGTATGATCGATGGCCAAACATGGGCCAATAACAGGCCGCATTATGGTCGTAAACGGGCTAGAGTTGGAATCGTCCGTTCATGGGCCGACCATAATGGGCCATCGTTAATATGTCATATTTGATGACGCTATGAAAATGGCCCAACGTATTAACGGACCACAAACGGGCTGACTGTAACCACGGGCTGAATTTGGCCCACAAGCAGAAAATGACAGTAACGGGCTGTAAGTAAACGAATGCTGGAAATGAGCCCAAGAATAAATGGGCTCTGAGAAGGCCAAAAGATAACATGGGCTGGAAACGGCCCAACGGAATAACGGGCCATTAATGGGTATAAAGTGATACATCGTTCATTACAGCCCGCCACCACGGGCCGTTAATGGGTGTAAAGTGATACATTTGTTCATTACGGGCCAGTTTCACCACGGGCCGCTAATAGGCCAAGAGTTACATAGGGCCTCATATGGGCCGAAAGACGTCATGGGCCATACATGGGCCAGAAGTGAAAACGGGCTGGAATCATATTGGGTGGCCCAGATGACGCTACTGGGCCTAATTCAGATAGGAATAACGGGCCTTGGGCTAGCGGGCCGTAAAAGGGCTATATGCGAATAGGCCGTTAACAGGCTTTACATGGGCCGACCCGCCACCTTTTGACCAAGTCAAATGGGCCGGCCTTTTCACAGGAATGGGCCTCTATTGGGCCATGCCACATGTCGACGTATCATAGGCGCCTATCTGACCCACTGACGAGCTGACACGTGTTTCGTCCGGCCAATAAAAAATTTACACGTGGAAATTTCCCATTGGTCGGGGCTGTTAACGGGTTATCGGATCCAAAACCCGACCCGATAGCTTAACGGCGTTCCGTTACGGTGGATGCCACGTGTCGGTCACCCTTGACGAAAGCATTTACGGACGCGCGATTTATCGTCATGGAAGTGGACACTTCCGTGATGATAATTTTGGTAATGTCATGGAACACTTCTACGACAAAGACGGTATGACTATCTTGATTCTGTCATAAATTTGTCATGGATGTACATGCATGACAAAAAACGCGACCTACTGTGACAAACACGTATCATCACGGAAGTGTATTTTTTTGTAGTGGAGACACTGCATGCGGCTCCCATGGCCAAGGCTCCAGGAGCCTCGGGAGGTCGTGGTGAAACGATGCCCGGCTGTTCACCGCTAACGGGCACCCCTGAAGATATTCTCCCGAGCTCTTCTTCGGCCTCGCTGCACACCGGCTGTCACGTCCAGCGTTTCGGCCGTCTTTGTGTGGACTTCGAGGAGCTCTGCAAGAGGAAAGGATCTCCCAGCGGAAGCAACATCTTTGGACCGCTGAAGCGGAGGAAATACATTGCCATTGACGTGTAAGTATCGTACCGCTGTGGCTCCCTGTGTGTTGCTTTCTTCTTCTGACGCCAGTCTTTCAGGGCTCCTTCCACTTAGGCTGCTGAATCTCCTGAGAAACGGCCTCCTTCTTCCTTAACTCTCCTGCCAGCTCCGAGCGCTCTGAGTTCGCTGGTTGCCCCTGGAGCGGGGTTGGTTGAAGGGGCAATCTTGCCTTCCTGGCGTGCTGATCCTGCGGCCTTGTCACCCCTCTCCCTTGGCCTATCATGGAGCTTGGCAGGTGTGCCCAAGGCTCCTCCGCTGATATCTGATGGCAACTTGTTGGCTACGATCCTCGGCTCCTCCTCGAGCAGCAAGCCCCAGCAGACTTGGGCTTCTCGCGAAGGCGGGCTGGTGTCGGGTGCGGCACCAGCCCTCAGCCCCCTGCCGAGGGGTGGCACGCCGCGTGGCGCCTCGCCCTCAGCCCCCGAGGTGGAGGACGAAGAAGGCCGGGCGTTCGAGCGCGAGCACAGGCGGAGCATGGTTCGCCCTGAGCTCTTCCAGGAGGCGATGAACACGATGAGTCGGCTCGGTGGAGAGCTCGCGAGTGTCGATTCGCGTCTTGAGGCTGAAGGTCTCCGGCTGGCGGAGGAGCGGCGCAAGATGAACGTGGCCATCAACCTCGGCCGCTATCAGCATGACCTTGAGAACGCGAAGGCTGAGGCGTCTCTCAAGGTTTCCTACGAAGCCCTCTCACGAGCCTTGGAAGAGGCTCGCGAGGCTGATCGCCGCCGCGAGGCTGCGAAGAAGCGCGCTTGGGAGCTCCAGGCCTGGAGCGCGTCTCTTGAGCAGCAGGTGGAGGCGCGCAGGGCCGCTCTTCCGTCGCTGAGGGGGACGCCTACGGAGGAAGAGGAGGTCCGGAAGCGTGAGAAGGCGCTGGCCCTGGAGGCCATGGAGCGTAACCGCGAGCTCGAGCAACTGGAGACGAGGGAGCGTCAATTTGCCCAAGCAGAAGACGCCGTAGGGGCTCGCGAGGCTGGAGTTGAGGAGGAGGTGAACCGCCGGGTGGCCGAGGTTCACGCAGACCTGGAGGGCAGATACGACCTGAAGCTGAAGCTCGCGGGCGTGGAGGATGAGGGCAGGGCCGCTGCCCTCAGGACCAGGTTGGACGAGGCTGAGAGGCGCGTGGAGTCCATGGCCGCTGCCCTGGTCACGGCGCAGGCGGACTTGGCCTCCGCCCGCGCCAAGCTGCGTTCCCTCCGGAGGCGGGTTGATGATGCAGAGGTCGTCGCGAGGCAGAACACGGAGGAGGTGCTCCAACGCCGAACGCTGGAGCGCGAGCATGCCCCCATGCTTCAGGATCTCCGGAACAGGGCCAATATCGCCCTGGGCCATATTTGCAATGTGGAGGCGCCGACTCCTCACTCAAATGATTACGCCAGCCACCTGACCTTCTTCACCGAGGTGGTGACGCGACTGGAGGCTCGATCTGCCAGAGCTCGTCAGCTTGTGGAGGAGAGGGGGCGTGGCTTGCTTGAGCGCGCTTTCTCGCGTGTCTTCAGCCACCTCCTGAATGCCAACCCAAAGACTTTGACGCCGCCATTGCCCCCGTACCCACGGCTGTCCGGGGCGACCTAGCGCGCTGGGTCGAGGACCATGTGGACGCGTTGGTCAGGGCCTTCGCTTCGGAGGATGATGCGGTGGTGGTCGTCACAGACGAAGGCGACGTGGTCGACGATGGTGACGGGGGCGTCGCCGATGGCGGTGATGATGCCGATGAAGACGACGATGACGCGAGTGACGCATCTGCGAGTGATGCAGCGAGCGACATTTCTGGCTGATCCCTTGTTCTCCTATCATTTCTTCCTGCGCACAAACTCGGACGTGGCCCTTGGGAACTTGTAAGAGCATTTTGAGAGGGGGAGCCCCTCATGTAAGCAAATTGCAGTTTTTACTTTTCCATGTGATGTGAGTTTGTGTCCTCGTGAGCTTGTGGACCCTGATGCGAGTTTTCTATCTTGGTTTACCTTAGTCACTGCCAGCTTTGAACTTTGCTGCGATGGGCCGAGTTCTCGAGAACCTTACGGAGCTCGTCGCCCCGTCGGAAGGGGCCCTACGAGAGGTGAGCACCAGTTGCAATGCACGCTCGGGGCGTGCGTGCTTCGCGCAGTCCCGCTCGCGAGGAGCTTGTGAGGGAAAGGCGACAGACATGAGTCCCAGAAAAAGCGACATCCAGAAGGCAAGAAACTGCTCAAACGAGAAAAGGCTCCCCTCGAGCGCGTCAATAAAACTCAGCTTCAACTCAAATCCGAATCCAGAAGGCAAGGCTACAGAAAGAGAGAGATACAAAGCAAAAGGCCACGTCCGGCACCTATTCTAGTCTTCTGGTCTTCAAGTCTTCTCACCAGCGCGGAGCTAAGTGCTGCCACTAGGCGTGGGAGGGAGCCCCAGGGCCTGAGGCCGGCACCCCTGAGACTCCAGGGCATGTACAACCCCAACTCATTATTACGTGAGAGTGTCACGGGTGGCGAGCTTCACAGGCACCGAGCCTTCTTCACAGGTACCGGCCTTGCTTCATATCGCCAGACGAGGGCCCCGCCTTGCGCCACTCTCGACCTCCTCTGAGCCGACCGGTCACCAGGACGAAACAGAGGAGGGAAAGAGGACGCCAGCAGTTCCCTCAACGACCACAGGTCCTCTGCCGGGGGAAGGGTTGGCGAGGCCTCCCCGGCAGAGGGCCTACCTCCGGATGTCGTCAGGCGTCGCGCGCCGCGGGGAGGGGCCTTGCTCCTGGCTCCCTCTCGGTAGCCCCCAGCGCGTCTCCCTTGTTGGAGCGGGCGCCGCCCTGCTTGGGTCGTCGATCGACGCAGCGACCTGGTTCATCTGTAGTCCATGGTTAGCGTAAGGCTGTTCTTGAGAGACTAGTGGTACCCTGTAATTGCCGCTGCTGGCGCGATCGTTGTGGTTCTCCATTCGCTCTTGGAAGGCTTCAGCTCCTAGCGCCCCTTCTCCCTAATCTTCTCCAACGAATGAGCCGATGTCGTCCTCTGGTGCATACCCTCGGTCCATCATGCGGGGCACGTAGGCTTCCGAGGCTGTCCCCCGAACACCTCGCCATGGTGCCCCACGCTCCACATTGCTCCGCCCATGATGGCGTCCTGGGAATGACCATACGGCATCCGGCCGGGACCATGGGGGTGACGCTTGCGCTCGTGCTTGTCGTGGGCGGGATGGGGGGGCTGGAGCCCCCTATGCCGCCGGCCGCGCTGATGTTGAGGAAGCCCCCATGCGTAGTTGATGGCGCGCAGATGTGGTGAGGCTCGCCGCGCGACCCTGCAGTGGCCTGGGGGGAGTCGATAGCAGAAGGGTGGTGCTCCCGACACCGCTGCCAGCAGCTCGGCAACTCGCTCAAGTAACGTGTCCCGGCCGCTCTCCATCAGCCAGCATTGCAGCAGCTCCCTTGCCACCGTGAGTGCCGCCCGCATATTCGCTTGCTCCCGCCGTGAGTGGGGCGTTGTTGCTGCGGCGTGGCTCGCTGCTCTCGCCGCCGCCCGTACTTGCCGCGAGATGGGGGTGGATGACGCCTGGCTGTGCTGTCCGCCCCCTGCGGGGCTTGGTGGCGCCCGTGCCGCTTGGGGTGCGGGGTCGAGACCTCCATGGGCAGGCGGCGCCGTCCGGGCCGGCCAGGCTGCCCAGCGGTCGGAGCCGGCCCTTGGGTCGCCAGACATCGTAGCCGATGAACGTCGGAGAGCTGATTGGCGGAGAAGAAGCTCCGGCGCACCACTACCTGGCGCGCCAAATGTTGGATGTGGGGTTCCGGAAAACCCTTAAGGTTCGAACAATGGGGTGCACGCGAAGTCTTTCCCTCCTACCGATCTACGCTCAGGCTCGCTAAGATCTTGCGGACGAAATCGACGAACTCACAACACAGAGAGACACGGGGTTTATACTGGTTCGGGCCACCGTTGTGGTGTAATACCCTACTCCAGTGTGGTGGTGGTGGATTGCCTCTTGGGCTGATGATGAACAGTACAAGGAAAGAACAGCCTCCTGAAGTTGAGGTGTTCTTGTGTGTATGAACTTGCGGTGTGTGGATCCGATGAACTGCTCAGGCTCAGTTCAACCTGCCTCTACTGTGGTGGCTAGTCCTATTTATAGAGGCCCTGGTCCTCTTCCCAAATATCGAGCGGGAAGGGAGCCAAAAACGGCGGGAAAATTTGAAGGGGGACAGCTAGTACAAGCTATCCTGACAAAAGCGGTCTTCGCCTGCGAAAAGCTCTGGGGTGACGCCGTCTTGGGCTCCACGATGACCTCCGCCTTGCTGTCCTCCTGGTCTTGGTCTCGTTGCACCAATATGGAAACCTTTGCCTGATGCCTCGGTACTCTTCGCCTGCGCTTGCCTCCTTAGCACCAAAGAGGAAATAAGGATGCTACGCGCACCGGCGCCCGCGTGGCACCCGCCTGGCACCGTTCCTCATGGCTCACATCACGAGTTCCTCGTGAGGTTTGCCCTGCCTTTATATCTCCACTCCTCGTGATCCTACCTAACTAGGCCACTCCAGAGGAGGTCTTGCGTCGTCCACCTCGCGAGGCTTGAACCCTCGCGAGGGTCTTGGATGCCTTGTTGAGGAAGATGGGCCGTATAGCCTGCTGCTTGGCCACGCCGTGGGCCGCAGGCGGGCAAGTCTGGGGACCCCCGTTCCCAGAACACCGACAATACGGACTCAAATACCTTTCCTCCATTACATCGTGTGTGTGGTCATCAATGATTATAATGCTAACTAGGAGTGGTGTTGTAGGATGCTCTTCAGAAAGAGAGAGAGATGACCTGGGCGCTTCTGGAGGAGAGGGACCAGGTGGCGGCGGAAAAGGAACTGCTGGCGGAGGAGAAGACGACTAGCTTGTTGGAGGAGGATAGGGCATGTAATGACGCAACTCATCGGGTCATTCACGAGCTCATCGTGGTAAGTTTCTTCTGCATATTAGCCAAATCATGCACGTAATGTTAGTTCCATTACTAACTAATATGACTGACTCGCCAAAACCAGATGTGCAGTCTATGTGCGAGAAGACTGGTCAGGCCCCTCCGCTGATGCCGGTCATTACTAGAGCGGGAACGGTGAGTTTCATTTGAATGGTCATTGTTTACTAGTCAACATTTGAGTGTCATCATGCTAACGAGACTTTGCAAATGATCTTTGGTGCAACATAACTTCGTAGCCGCATCGCACACCCTTCTCCAGGTGAAATCGGCCCCCAGAACCCCGGTGCTTGACCTCCGGTAAGTTTTCTCTAGGGTTTTGCTTAACAAATGCATAGTTAGCTTCATTCATGCTAGTTAGCCCTATTATGCCATATACTTAGCTTATTTTCCCCAAAAAAAGACATACTTAGCTAATTATCCTCCAAAATGACATAATTAGCTTACTTAGTTCATTTATGACATAATTAGCTTATTCATTTCAAAAATGGCATAATAACCTTGGTTAGCTCATAAATGTCATATACTTAGCTAATTTTCCTCCAAAATGGCATAATTACCTAAGTTAGATAAAAAATGACCTATACTTACCTAAGTTGGCTAAAAATGGCATAATTACCTAGTTTAGCACAAAAATGACCTACACTTACCTGATTTTCCTTTAAATTGACATAATAAGCTTAGTTAGCTAAAAATGGCATAATTACCTAAGTTAGCTCTAAAATGACACAAATAAGGAATAAGAAGAAAAACAAGGAAGAGGAGAAAAAGGAAGAATAGAAGAAGAAAGAGAAGAAAAAGACAGAATAAAAGAAGAAGAATGAAAAGGAAAAGCATAAGAAGATAGAAGAGAAGAAAGATGAGAAAACGAGAGAAGAAGAAGAAAATATATTCTTATTCTTCCTTTTTCTCTTCTTTATTTTTCTCCATCTTATACTCCTTATTCTTCTTCTTCTTCTTCTTCTTCTTCTTCTTTCTTTCTTTCTTTCTTTCTCATTTATGACATAATTAGCTTGTCCATTTCAAAAATCGCATAATAACCTTGTTTAGCTCATAAATGTCATATACATAGCTTATTTTCCTCCAAAATGACATAATAAGCTTACTTAGCTCCAAAATGACCTATTTTACCTAAGTTAGCTCTAAAATGACCTATACTTAGCTTTGTTTCCTCCAAAATGACATAATAAGCTTAGTTAACTCAAAAATGGCATAATTACCTAGGTTAGCTCAATAATGACCTATACTCAGCTTACTTATGTCAAAAATGGCATAATTAGCTTACTTAGGTAAAATGGCATAATAACCTTGGTAACCTCACAAATATCATATACTTAGCTTATTTTCCTCCAAAATGACACAATAAGCTTAGTTAGGTCAAAAATGGCATATTTACCTAGGTTAGCTCTAAAATGCATGACACAAATAAGCAATAAGAAAAAAAACAAGAGGAGAAAAAGAAAGAGAAAAACTCTTCTTCTTCTTCTATTCTTCTTCTTCTAACTTACTTATTTCCCATTTTGCAAATTTGATTCAATTCACGGAAGCTTGCATTGATGGAGTGCTTGTGTTTACTTTTTGTTTTGATTTTGTATCGATGAATAATGTGAAACTTGCTACCTATGGATGAAACTATTGTAATATGGTGAAACTTGCACATATGTTTTGATTTGGTATATCTGTTGGATGATCATATCCATATGGCAGGGATATAGTTTCTTATGTGTTGGATATCATGTATTTGCTGTGAAACTTGCACATATTGTTTACATACATACATACATAAACACTATTCTGATCACAACCTGAACTTCCTGAGTTAGACAACCTGAACTTCCCTCTGAAGGAACCCGACATTCGGGCTATCTTCCCAACCGTGTCTCCCCGCGCAAATTTTTCTGGTCAGTCGTGTTCTATGTAATGTAACTGTAATCTGCAAAGGGTTTTTAGCAACTAAATGCCCGTTTTAAATAGGAACCTCCCTCATTGGCGGATTTGCTCTCTGGTCGTGATGAAACATGCCTCTTTTGCAATTTTAATGCCTGAGTTATTCGACGTGAACTTCCCCTAGTGCTAAGTTGAACTTCCGCAAACATTGCCCAAATGGGGCTTGCGATATACCGTTGGAAAGCTATGGACACGAGTATCATGACCCTAGTTAAATTTTTGGCAAAATGTAAGTGGTTTAAGAGCAGTTTTGAAAACCGTTTTTTCTTCATACAAAAAACTTGAATCGTATTTTCGATTGCATTTCTAAACCGTTTATGAGAATAAGGCAAATAATATGTCATTGGAAAGCTGCTACAGAACCGCTCCTTCCACATGTTGAAAGTTTTCTCTAATTCCCTATGATTAAAGAGTAATTTGGAAAATCGTAAATTTCACAAACCAAATAGCCGAGTTTGTATTTTTGAAGCCACTTCTAAACGGCTAATCCAATTGAGGAAAATGATATGGCGTTGGAAAGCTTATGAAAATGCTCTACTTTTCTATGTTGAAAGTTTTTTCTAATTTTTAACAGTTTAAAAGTAATTTAGAAAATAGTACAAGTTCCACCGAGTTCGTATTTTCGAGCTAATTTTTTAACCGTACGTCCAAATTCAGCAAATGATATGGCGTTGGAAAGCTTGGGGAAATGCAAAACTTTTCGGTATATATTGTTTCTCCCAATTCCTTATGGTTTTAAGTCAATTTTTAAAATAGCTAAAAACATTTTTGGCCGTAATTTCTACAAACTTTATTGGAATGGGGCAAATAATATGCCGTTGAAAAGCTACAGAAAATGTGAAACTTATTCATGTAGATGGTTTTCTCTGATTCCTAGCCGTTTTCAAGTAATTTTGAAAACAGAAAGATCATGCGTTCTGCCTTTATCGCGAAACAGATTCTTTGAAAATGCACCGCATGAAGAACTTGAACTTCTCAGCATGTCTACTTGAACTTCACTCTATTTTTCACGTGCTTTTTTTGCTCATAGCTCTCCATCCACTCACCAGAATTGAGCAAGTGATATACCGATGGAAATCTGCTATAAACTCGCAACTTTCCCGTGTTGATCATTTTTTCATTCTCGCGACGATTTTAAAAGATTTTCATCTGAAATTCATTCAATGTAGTGGTTGAACTTCCTGCTGTTTTCACGTTGAACTTCTGTGATGTATTTTTTCATTTGTAATTGACTCATACATTCGTCAGTGTTACACAAATGATATTCCTTTTGTACAAACCTCTCTCACAATTTTTTTTTAACTTTCTCCAACCGAGGACTTGAACTTCTAACAACAAAAAAATTGGACTTTCCCTTTTAATTCATTTTCTCATATTAAACACACACCATGTCGTACATGAACTTTTTTCCATTTTTATAATTTTAATTTTTTATTTTCTTTTTGAAATCAAATTGCTCCCAAATAATAACTGAACTTCTTTGTGGATTGAGAGAATTATTTTAAAAGGCAAAAAACAATTTATTTTTGTGTTTTTCGAACATGGAAATACAAGGTGATCCTCTCTCACAAGAATTTTTGAACATCCCTGGACAGGGCACTTGAACTTCTTTCAACAAACCTTTTAAGCTTTTATTTTTCTATACTTTTATTCTCACATTAAATGCATTCCTTGCAGTACTTGAACTTCTCGTTGTTTTCACTATGAACTTCTTCAACAGATAATAATTTTTGGAATACATAAAAACGTGTTTTAAATGGTATACAAGAATATTTTAAACCGTTCATCAAAATGTGGCACATAATATACCGATGTAAAGCTTATGAATAGCGGCAAGTTTTTCATGTAGATAGGTGTTACAATTTCGATGTCGTTTGAGAGCAGTTTTTAAAATGGCAAAAACAACCTTTGCCTTTTTTCGACATGTAAATGAACGACGGACGTCTCGCACATGAATTTTGAACTATGCTAGGAGGAGCACGTGAAATTCTTGCAACAAACCTTTTCTGCTTTTAGTTTTCTATTCTTATATTCTTATCTGAAACACATTTCGTGTAGTAGGTGAACTTCCCGCTATTTGCGCCTTGAACTTTTGTCATGCATTTATGTTCAACCTCTCTCACAAGAATTTTTTAACTTTCTCCGGCCATGGACTTGAACTTCTAACAACAAAGTTTTTGGACTTTGCCTTTTTAGTCAACCTTTTCTCATATGAAACACACACCATGTAGTACGTGAACTTCTGGTTGTTATCTATTTGAACTACTCTCTGCTTTTTCGCCCTAACACCTAAATCACTCATCAAAATTGAGCATGTAAACCCTACGTTTTTATAATCTCTGAAGTTCTCTATTTTTTAATTTGAACTTCTTAGCTTTATTCTTATAAAAGAAAAAAATGATTTTTAAGTAAACATTGTAAATTATTTTTTAAATTGAACTTCATACGTTAATTCTGCATAGAAACAAGAAGAATCTGAGTTTGTTGTATACATCTAACTATTCTGCTTTTTAATATGAAATCATTGATTTTCTTTGAAAATCCATTTGCTCCAAAAAGAATTAAAATGCAAAAAATGACACTACCCTTTAGCAATGGAAAAAAATCATCTTTGTGTATTTCTAGAAATTGGAAAATTGGAGTTTTCTTAGTAAATGTCAAACTTCTTCGTTATTTCAGACCAAACTTCTTGGTTTATTCTTTAGTAACGGGAAAAATTCAAGTTTTTCTACTAAATATTGAACTGCTTCATTTTTTGAAACTGAACTTCTTGGTTTATTATTTAGTAACAAGGAAAATATGGGTGCTTCATACACATTGAACTATTCTGTTTTTTACAAATTGAACTTATTAGGTTTTTCAATTTAGACTTCTTGGTGTTATCCATTTGTAATGAAAATAATCCTAGTTTTGTAATAACCATCGTACAACTTATTTATTATTTCAAACCAAACTACTTGGTTCATTCGTTAGTAATGGAAAAATTATGAGAAAAATCTGAATTTTTATGGACAACGAACTTCACCATTTTATAAATTCGAACTTCTTAGTTTTATTTGTTAATGAAAGGAAAATCATTTCTTTACAAACATTGAACCACACCATTCTTTTAATTTGGACTTCTTATTTTTTTTTAGAATAGAAAAAATCATTTTTATATATTCTTTTGAAATTTTCCGCTTTTTTATTTGATCCTCTTAGATTTTTTAACAAAGGGGAAATCCGTTTTTATGTAGATTTTTGAAGTACATTTTTTTGAACTTCTTGCTCAATTTTTTTAACTTTGAGATTTTTTAAATATCAACATCCTCATAAGTTTTTGTAAACCTCTATTTTTTTAATGCAATCTAGTATCACACTATTCTCTCCAAATGTGGCAGGTTTATCCGAAACCAAATGAGCTTCAACCAAAATTATATCTACTTTTTTGTGCGTGCACCTATGATGTGTTTTTTTCTTAATTCCATGTTTTTTGCGTTTGTTTAGCAATGTTTTCTTCTAGTGTTTGTCGCTACTTCTCTTGTTATCATGTCTGGTCTTCTAGAATTATTTTAGAAATGGGGGAAATCCCTTTTTTATATAATCTTGTTAACTTGTTCTATTATTTTTAAGGTTTTTTTTACATCTGTGCCCCTGGTTCCTTAGCCATACTCATTCATCCCCATGCTCTTAACTTTTGCTCACTTTGGCCCCCACTCCGGCACCAGCGTCCACCTCCTCCCGCCGGCGCCACCCCGGCTCTGGCGTCCACCTCTTCGGTGTCCATGGCATCGGGCTCGCGCAGTCCCCCTTCGGTGTCATCGGCGTTTCCGCGGGATAGGGTGTCGGGGCTGGGCCTCTCGGCCTCGAGGCTCGGCCGGCTCGTCTTGGCGGCGCTGAGGGTGGCGGCCTGGCGGCGCCGGCCGTGGTGGAGCACGCTGAGGGTTGGCGCCGGCCTGGTCCTTCGCGTAAGGCCATGTGGCGGCGGCGTCGCGCCCTAAGGTGCCAGTAGGAGGCTGGTGCTCCTCATAGATATGGATCGCCCTCATCTTCGGAGCCGCGTCTGATCCTGCCGGACCTCCATGGCCTCTGCTTCCGCTGCTTCGAGGAGGGACACCGGCACCAAGAATGCTTCAATCCTGCGCTGTGCATTCGGTGTGGAGTCGCTAGTCATGTCTCATCCCAATGCTTGGAGTCGCGTAGCCCCATCTCTACAGAGAAGCTGCGCCGCATCGTCATTGCTAGAGTGGCTAGGAAGGAGTCGGCGCTGCTGCAGCCGCCAACCATGAGGAGGAGATTGATGGAGCCTAGGCAGAGTGCACCGGTGGTGCCACTCTCGCCAGTCGCGCCCAATCTTCCTTCTTTGGCACTCGAGGCGGCACCTTTGCTGGCTCCTTCGGAGATCTGCGTGCTGCAAAGGTCGGAGGACATGGATGATCTTGTACGCAGCCTGCAGCTCGCGGTGGTGATGTACGTAGGAGGACCGCGACCGTCGGTCTCATGTGAGGACCCAGCTGTGGTGATTGCAGCTCAGTTGAACATTCCGAGGTTCAGATTCTCTGTTCACAAATTCCATCCTGAGAATTTTTTTGTTGTCTTCGCGGCGCACCAGTTCAGGAACTTGGCGTTGGCGGTCCCGTCGATCGAGCACCAGGGAATCAAGTTCTTCATTAAGCCATGGCTTAGGCAGGCACAGGCTACTTCAAGGTTGATGCGAGTGCAAGTGGATATTATGATTGAGAGTGTGCCATCCGACGCATGGTCGCAAGGCACGGCGGAGAAGATTCTGGGCAGTGCCTGTTTGATCGACAGTCTGGCAACGGAGATGGCGAGCAGGGAGGATCTGTCGCTCTTCAAGCTGAGGGCTTGGTGCGTAGACCCTGATGAGGTGCCGGTCTTCCGTAGACTTTGGGTGCCAGAGCCGGCGGAGACAGTGCATGACCCGGCGGCGAGGAGGCCTTCATTTCGCCAGCTTCTGGAATATCCCACGCTGGTGCACATTGGGAGGGTGCGAGATTTCTCGCCGCCGGAGCTCTGGAGAGGGAGGTCGGGGTTCGATGATGGAAGCGGTCAGAGTGGGCTGCCGGACAGCTCTCCTGGCTCGCAGCTCGGCGGCGACTGGGTAGTGCAGTCTTGGTCGCGTGGTGTGCGGGATGCCAGAGGTGCAGATCACAGTCAGCGAAATCCGGCGAGCGGCGGCACCGGCGGAAGGACAGGGTGTTCCTACCGGGCCGTTCTGGAAGGCAGGGTGGGCCCCTCGGACTGGAGACTGCCTTGCATGGGCACGGGGCTGCCAGCTGCCATGGTGGGCCAGAGTGGAAGCTTCGTGACCACGACCGAGGGAATCCCGAGGTTTTCAAACGCCCTAGGACCCAGTCTGGCATGCTACCCCCCCGGAGAGTGACACCTGGTGATCGGGCGGCCTCGGATCCGCTGGCAAAGGGGGGGTGAGGCGATCGAAGTACCAGAAAGGCGGGCTTTTGCAGCGGATCGGGCTCGGTCAGAGCAGGATGCTCTGGTGCCAGTATCAGGGGAGACAACTGGGCACACGATTACCACCAATCGGGAGCTGGAGATGAGAGAGGAACCGCATGTGGACGTGATTGCCGTCGATAAGGTTCTTGAGGGGCCCGCACAGCTGGTGGGCGGGGTGGCTTTGGGCGACGCGCTGCCTGTCCCGCTGGATCTGGTGCGGCCTGCTACCACTCAGACCTGCCTATCCCTGGTGGGTGAGTAAGGGACAGCGCCGCAGAAAATCGATGGCCAGCGGATCGATGCGGTGGGCCAGGAGCAAAGATCGTCCAATGGATGGGCGCCTGTTGCGGATCTTCTGCAACCTACGGTGGGAGGACAGCTAATGAGAGAAGCTGATGTTGTCCCCACCTCGAATACTGTGGCCATGCAGCGGGACGTACAGGGGGCATGCACTGCTGGTGATGGGACTACGTACAATGCATGCACCGATAAGGAGCTGTTTGGCGCCAGAAACTCTGGACTGGCCATTGATTCTATGGAGGCATGGTTATCACACAAGGAGCAACTAGAGCTGAGCAACATCAAGACCTTCTGTGCGAGTTTACTAAAAAAGTTGGCACCTCCTTTTCTTAAAGAATTCGAGGGACTCAGGGGGTAAAGCCAGGCCAGGATCCGTTCACGCCACAGCGCACGACCAGATCACTGGGGGTGGGAGGCCCGTGCAAAACTAAAGCCTCGGCTGCAGAGACGGTGCTTTTGAAGACTCTGGGCTTTGATTGTGAGGACGTAGTTGTTTCAGAAGATGCTCTTAGACAGCTGAGACATGTCTTTGATTCACCTCTACAGGAACAACAGCTTAGGGCCATCGCGGCTATTTTTGGCAAGGTGATCCCCTTCAACTTGGGGGGTGAGGTGGAGAGTCCCGAGCTGGCAGTGCAGTAGGGGAGAGGATGCGTACAGATATGGGAAGTTTCACTTTCCTATGTCGTACAACGCTATGGAGCTGGTATGTTGGAACATGAGGGGACTTAATAGCCTCGCTAAAAGGAAAGCGCTTGGGGAGTTCGTTGGCTCGATTCATACGGCCATCATATGTATCTTAGAAACTAAGCTAGAGGTGGTTGATCAATTTGTAATAATGCAATGCCTTGGGCCGGAGTAGATGGTTACTTTTACCTCCCTGCCTCAGACAACTGGGGAGGAATTTTTGTGGCGTGGGACTCCTCGAAGGTGTTGTTGACAAACTTTGTCAACGACACTAACTTTACCACGGGTTATGTCACCCCCTTGGAAGGGCCGGCTTGGTGGCTAACAGTGGTATATGGCCCTCAGGAGGACGCGGAGAAGATTAGATTTTTGGAGGAACTCGCGGCTCGACGTCAACTCTGTCCGGGGCCCTGGCTTGTCGTCGGAGATTTCAACATGATCCTACACGCACAGGATAAGAGCAACACCCTCCTCGACCGTAGAACGATGGGCAGGTTCAAACGCTTCGTGGATGATAATGCCCTCAAAGAGCTTTTTCTCCACGGGCGTAGGTTCACTTGGAGCAGCGAACGAGAGGTGTCTACACTTACGAAAATCGACAGAGCCTTTGTGTCCATTGACTGGGAGCTGGAACATCCGGAATGCCTTTTGCAAGCCCTTTCTACTTCGACCTCGGACCACTGCCCTCTATATTTGGCCATGGAAGAGCGGTTGCTTTACAAGAGAAGGTTCAGGTTCGAGAAGTTCTGGGTGAAACTTGATGGCTTCCTGGATGTGGTGAAAGAGGCTTGGGTCTGTGATAGCAACATCATGGATCCCTTCCACAGGTTGGATTTGCTTCTTAGAAACACGGCAAGAGCCCTTGATACATGGGGACAGAAAAAGGTGGGGAACATCAAGATGCAGATTGTAGTCGCTAACCTAGTTATTATGAGGTTCGATTGTGGGCAAGAGAGATGGTTGCTATCGGAGGAGGAGAGAGGTTTGCGGAGGAAACTTAAGCATGTGGTGCTGGGCCTGGCGTCTTTGGAGAGAACGATTGCGAGACAAAGGTCGAGAATTACCTGGTTGCAGGAGGGGGACGCGAACTCGAAATTGTTCCACCAGGTGGCCAACGGGAGGAGAATGAAAAATTTCATTCCAGCACTTCATGTTGGAGGGCAGGTCACCACTGATTAGCGGGGTAAAGAGGAGGCTTTCTATAATGCTTATAGGGATCTGCTGGGGAGGGATGAGGCCCGGGAACACGCGCTCGACCTTGAGGCTTTAGGCGTGCACTCGGTCAATCTTGTTGATTAGGAGCTTGTTTTCTCGGAGGATGAAATTTGGGAGGTTGTGAAGGAAATGCCATCATACAAAGCTCCGGGGCCTGATGGTTTTATTGGCCTGTTCTTCCAAAGTGCATGGGACATTATCAAAGGAGACTTGATTGCAGCATTACACAAGTTTTTCCTGGGCAATGGTGTTGGTTTTGGGCGGCTAAATCAGGCTATCATAACTCTCATTCCTAAAACGGCCGAGGCGTGTAGCATCAACGACTTCAGGCCAATCAGCCTTGTTCATAGCATGCCAAAACTTGCGTCCAAGCTGATGGCAACTAGATTAAGGCCGAGAATGGGGGAGCTCGTGCATGTCAATCAATCGGCTTTCATAAAAGGCAGGAACATACATGACAATTTCCTGTAGGTACGGCAAATGGCTAGAACTTTACATAAAAGGAAGGCAAAGGTTGTGCTGTTGAAGCTAGACATCTCTAGGGCTTTTGATTTGTTATCTTGGCCATTCCTTTTTGAGGTGCTTAGAGCAAAAGGATTCTTGGTGCACTGGATTTCATGGGTCAGGTCTTTGCTCACTTCGGCAAGTTCGAGAGTGGTGGTTAATGGATCGGCTGGGCCAAAATTCATGCATGCAAAAGGGCTGAGGGAAGGAGACTCCATTTCGCCCCTCCTTTTCGTCATCGCCATGGATGTGCTTACAGAGATTGTGATCAAGGCTCACGAGTCTGAAGTGTTGAGCAAAATGAGGGGCTGCAACCCAATGCAGCGCTTATCGCTATACGCGGATGATGTGGTGTTCTTCATCAGACTCACTGTACCTGATTTGTGCTTTGTAAAGGAGGTGCTTGGGATCTTTGGAGAAGCCTCGGGACTGAAAGTCAATTACAACAAATCGGCGGCTATTATGATCAGAGCAGAGGATGAGGATGCACAGCTTGTCAAGGAGGCATTGCCATGGAAGATGGAGACGTTCCCGTGCAGATACTTGGGTCTACAACTTAGCATCAAGCAGCTGAAGCGATTAGAGTGGCAATTGGTAGTTGATGCGGCTCTTCGCATAGTTCCGGGATGGCAAAGAGGGTTTGTCACTAGGCCGGGAAGATTGATTCTTGTTAACTAGGTGATGAGGGCAAGGCCAACACACCACTTGATAGTGGCCGAGGCTCCAAAGTGGGCCCTTGAGCGGGTGGACAAGGGCTGCAGAGCCTTCTTCTGGGCGGGATCAGAGGAGCTTCATGGTGGTCGCTGCTTGGTATCTTGGAAGCGCGTTTGTAGACCCAAAGAACTTGGAGGGCTGGGAGTGATTGACCTGTGCAAGCAAGGGATCACGCTCAGAATGAGATGGGAGTGGTTAGCTAGGACTGATGACACGAGGCCATGGCATGGGTTGAACTGGACCCCCCACAAACAAGCAAAGGCAGCATTTGCTAGTCTTGTGAAGTGGCAGGTTGGTGAGGGAACGAAAATGCTGTTCTGGAAAGATAGATGGATTAGTGGGGCTACTATTGGCGAGCTAGCACAGCTAGTATATAAGCAAGTCAGAACACAAATTTTGAATAAAAGGCGAGTGAAGGATGCGCTGTGGATGCACGGGTGGACGGATGACATTGCTGGCCAACTATGCACGGAAGGGCTAGTGCAATTCATTCAGTTGTGGGACATTTTGATTGATATGCAGCTGGAGCCTGGGACCGAGGACAAGCCATTGTGGTCATGGAACAGGGAAGGAGTTTACTCAGCGTCTTCGGCCTACAAGATGCTTTACATGGGAGGGATAAGGTTCCAAGATCATACGGCCATATGGAAGTGTTGGGCTCCGTTGGTGTGCAAGCTTTTCATGTGGCTGGCAGTGCAACACATGCTCTGGACGGCGGACAGACAGTTTCTTCATGGGCTACAGGACCAAAGATCACCATGTTACCTTTGCGAGCAGGAGGAAGACACTGTGGATCACATCACCATGCAGTGTGTGTTTGCGAGACAGGTGTGGTACTCTTACTTCTGTACAATGAGAATCAATACGGATCTTTGCCCGACACAGCATTCCACAATCAGTGATTGGTGGAGCACCACGAGGAAACACATTCCGAAGAGGCAGAGGAAGGGTTTTGATTCGGTGGTCACTTCGATCTGCTGGAACATATGGAAGCAACGCAATGGGAGGGTCTTTCGGAGAGTTGACCTAAGGAACGTTGGTGGAACCGTGGATCTGATTTGGCAAGAGTTACAACTGTGGGCTAGGGAAGGAGCCACCGGAGTATCTACGTGGTGTGAGTAGTAGTGTAGAGTTTGGATGTGTGGAGGGTGTGGTGGAGGCTCCACCTACCATGTAACCTCTCTTGTACATAACTTTCTTCTCTTCTATAAAGCTACGGTACGCCTTTGGCGTACCCTCGAAAAAAAAACTTTTGCTCACTTTTCCCCACTCCCTTGCCCGAAACCCTCAGAACTGGTCACAAACGGTGGATGCCGTCGGGTCAGTGCTTTGACCGTTAACTCTGATGAGTGGGGCCGCGTTGACTGTGTCGTCCGTTGGACCTGATGAGAGGGGTCATGGCGGACGGTGCCGCGGTTAGCCTGTTGGGCCGTGGTTAGACTTGGGTCGTGCGCACGCCGCAACAACAGAAGCCCGTTATGCATGCACGACATGTCCAGCTAGCCTGCATGCATGCACGTAGCTAGCCTACCTGCATGCGCCGCCACCCGCCGCCACGATGCGCTGACCGACCTCTTTTTCACGCGAGCCACCATGGACGTTGACCGGCCTCATTTTCACGCGAGCCGCCACGGACGCAGGGACGGTTGCTGCCACTGGTTCGTATCATCTCCCACGCGTGTCTCCTTGATGTAGAGCATTGTTTCACACTTTTTGATCCACTCACATCTATTCAACACGGCAATTAAAACCTGTTGGCAATTAAAGTGGCATATCGATCGACGCGGCTCGTTTGAATGTAGCAAATCCAAAGCGCGGCCGGTGCCACTCCCCTTCCCTTACCCTTTCCCTATTTAAACCACCACCCCTCCACCTATTTTCCACACATCCATTTGTGCCGCCCCCTTCTCTTATTCACCAAAACCCAGAGCACTCTCAAAGCGAGGCGAGGATGCAGTACAACGACCCCACCTTCGAGCTCCCACCGACCGTGCCGGAGAGACGGTATCCGGCCGGCGTCGTCGTGGAGAGGACGCTCCGCGTGTGGGTGTTCTCACGCTGGAGGGGTGCAAGGAGGTTTGCCGAGTGGCTCCTCCGTGCGGGCTTCGCCCACCTCCCGGCGGGCTCGCCGGTGATGTTCCGACTGGATGAAGTGCGTCCAAACTCCAGGACTCCGCCGATAGGGCTCACCGTCACCTTCACCAATAGATTTGATGCATACCACCTCCTCGGCAAGGTGTTTTGGTGTGGATGTGAATTCATCGCATTCACAACCCACAACATCTTCAAAAAGTTCGACTGCATCTTCCCCACCCGCGATGGTATGCACAGCCTCCCCTACTACATCGGCCAGGACGACATGGAGAGGGAGAAGTGAAGAGAAGGCGCAGTGAAGATGGTGGTGAAGTCCAGGTCTTGATCGTGAGATTGTCTTGCCCTAGGGTGTTAGGGCTTTTTATCTTTTATATATTTCTATCTTAATTATGTCATTGATTGTACCATGAACTTTTAATCTCTGTCGTGTTATCCCCTCCCTAAGAACTTTGTTATGCTTGCTACCCTTAGTTGATTTTTTTAGAAATGCTACCCTTATTTGATATGTTGTTGGTTATTAGTGTTTTTTCTTGCTATTTCTAACTTATTTGACGTGAGATAAATTGCTAGATGGATATGGTGCCATACACGAGCCCTTCTGCTAAATCAATCAATGGTTGAGTATTCCTCAATGAAAACCAACAAGTTTTCGCCCATTTAGAGTAGGGACAAGTTTTCGCACGCGCGGATAATGGAGTAGTTGAAGTGTCAAAAAGGAAACTAAAGCTAGAAAAATGAGCCATATTGATGTTGAAAAGAAGAAGAAGAAAAGCTATTTTTTTTGAATTGTTGGTGGCCCTATTCCGTATATTGTATGAACAAAAACAAGCTAATTTTTGAATAATTTGTGGACCATGCTATGGTTTAGGGTACATTATGTTTTATGTAATAAGTATGCTATGGTTGATACTTTTTATGTTATGGATGTATGCTTGCTACGTGAGATATCGGTCGATGGATATGGTGATGTAGCCGAGCTACTTCTTAAAAAAAACAAAAACAAAAAATCGTGTATACAATATTTTTCTTGCAACAAAAACTTGTTTATAATACCCGCATGTCAAAGAATGAACCCAAAAATGAAAGTGGTGTGCCGTAGGCTATATACAGAAGGAAATTGCCATGATATGTACAAATAAATTTGACATGTGCAAGTCCAACAATAAATCGATTTACCATCATGCACTTTTTTTGTTCGGCATGGCAAACCATGGATTTACCATGGTAATAATCAAGGTTAAAAATAGAGCCAGTGCGTGGGCCTTCGACACTCAACGCGATGAGACGGCCCAACCAGAGCTTAGTTTCAATTTGGGCTCTAGAACTACGTTTTTTTCTTCTGCGGTCGGTGTTGTCTGACGAAACTGACGGGTACCCGAAACTGACATGATCCACAAATCAAGCAACACAGAGCATAGAGTACATGATCCACAAATTTAAGCAAATCTTAGAGCACATGATCCACAAATTAACCAAATCCTAGAGCACATGACACCACACTAATAACATCTCTAACGAGTGATGACTAGCAAGTAAGCAAATCCTAGAGCAACTACACAAAAATAAAAGGGATAAAATCCTAAAGCTATCAGATTTGCCTGCTTGTTCAATTGAATCATCTGCTTCAAGTTCTTGCTCATCTTCTTTATTTCCCCTTCAGATCTGCATCCCCAACTGTCAAAGCAGCACTTTCAGAGACCAAATACGTTGTTGCTGACGGCAGATTGAGCTCCCGGGTTGGGGCCCCATGGAATTGAATCCGCTTAACGTAATGTCACGACCGGTTTTCCGGGTATTAATTTCCAGAAAATGGCCCTTGTGCTCACCAGCCCCAGGATTACTGTTAGCTGATGAGGCACCAACTTGATACAGAAATTCCAAGCAAAACACAAAATATGTAGTACAAGACCATTCTGGTCTGTGCGTACAACAAATGGTTTCTAGTGGTTGATGGCGGAAGCGGTTTGTGGATCATCAGCGTCTATGGGACTTCATTTCCCACAGGAACAGCTCACCAGGTTAACTCCTATCTTCGTGAGGCTGCTATCACCATTGCGTAGGCTCCGGGGCTGTCATCGCAACGCTCCTCTCCACACAAGAAATCTGGCCAAGACAATAGCCAGGGACATGCCAGTGAGTACTTTGAATGTACTCACAAACATTATGAACACAGGTATAATATAACAACCGATAATCATGCTCTAAAAATATTTAATGATCACAACGTCAGTCATAAAAATAAAATCCTTGATGCATGCAAGCAGATTATTAATATGTAACAATGAATATGTAATGACAGAGTAGGAATAAAATGCACCATTCGGATGTCCAAGCGGCGTCTCGAATTGATGGTAAATAACAAGCATGCCTCGATCGAGGCGTCGGCGACACCACATAAAGGGCTTATAAAGTAAAATAAATAACAAGCATGCCACGATCAGGCGTCTCAAATGACACCACATAAAGGGCTTATAAAGTAAAATAAATAACAAGCATGCCACGATCGAGGCGTCTCAATGACACCACATAAAGGGCTTATAAAGTAAAATAAATAACAAGCATGCCACGATCGAGGCGTCTCAGCGACACCACATAAAGGGCTTATAAAGTAAAATAAATAACAAGCATGCCACAGTCGGGCGTCTCAGCGACACCACATAAAGGGCTTATAATTAAACACAATGAATATCCAGGAGGTAGAACCATCCCATGGATACTCGATAATTCAAATAATATAACAGGTTAGTCCATAACAAAATAATAATCATGGTCCTCACAAGTCACAAGTCAGTATCCAAGTTTGGTTTAACAGTTTCTCCTCCGAAGAATGACACTAAGACCAACACTTGACCCGTCCCAGACTGTAATCCTTAACCATGGACACGGCTATTCGAATAGGTTTAAACTCTGCAGAGGGTGTAGTCTTTACCCATGAGTAACGGATTCCTTTAGCCCATCGGGAATAATTCCGTCTACAGCCTTTTAGTTGAAAACACACCCAACTTGCACACACCAGCTTAACTTACCGGTGTCTCGAATCACCCACGACGCGTGTCAAGCAAAACTCTAAGTGGAGAGGCTACAACCTCGCGTAGCATGGGATCAAATTTATATCGCGCGCTCTAAGGGGTGGCCTCCCCTCTCGGTCTCAACCGGAAACACCCATGCCCCCGGACCAGGTGGCCTGCCTACCAGCTACAACCGGTATCTTCCACCATGGCCTCTTTGTACGGTGTGTGCTAGAAAGGGGTTGACGACTTACTGAACCGTACCCTACTTGTTGTAGGGACAAGTGGTAGTACGAAACAAGTATGGGGGTTACTGGAACAAGACTCGATCTATGGTCGACTCAGGAGGTTTAAGTATTCCCTGCATGATTAGCATAACGAAAATATTTCACCCAACAAACAGGATTACTACTCATCATACCCCTCATGCCATTCCGGACACACCCATCTCGACGAGGAACTAGGGACAAGCTCGGGTCTACCCAAGACAAAGACTTTCCCGTTTTCCTTCCAGTAGGCACGAAAGGCATACGAGGATGATCATTATCACAAGCATGTCCATTTCCAACAGCAAGGAAATTTCCAATAAGCATTCATGCAAATGATCATATCACCACATAAAATAACGAGTTCAAAGTACTGAGGTGGTGTCATAATCGTGTCAAACAACGCATGCAAAATATTATGCCAGGGTTCAGAATGCTTGCCTTCAAGTTGTGGACGGGTGAGGTGCTCTCCAAAACTTTTGAAAGTTTGCTTCTCTCTCTCCAAAGTCCTATTTTAAATAAATTTGAGTTAACACACAAGCACAAAAATTTGTTTAAATTTTTTTCAAATAAGTCTTAAAATAAACTAGATTAAATTTGAGAGAGGTAGGAAAAAGAATCAATTCATTTGGAGTTATATTTAAAAAGTTATAGCCAGTCAAAGTTTAGTCAATATTCTGGTTTTTAAATAAAACAGAAAAAAAGAAAAGGAAACGATACACGCCGAAGAGTACTCTGGAAATACGTTTCCACTTACGCCTCCGTGGACCGGTGCTGGTCACTGACAGTGGGTCCAGGGGGCCCACTGGTCAGGTTTGACTGGTCTTTCCTCCCTCCTCTTCCACTGCCCGAGCGGAGGCGGGACTCCGGCGATGCTCGCCGGCGAACGGCGGCACCGTTCGGGAAACCGAGGCCATCCGCAGGCTCAGGGGGTCGAGGTGGTCACTCCGGTGGTCGCTTTGGTCTCTGGGCTGGACGGAGCTGCCGGCGGCGAGCTCCGCACCGGACGGTGGTCGTCAGGCAGAGTGGGCTTTTGACTCCGGCGGTTCCTGACCAAAATCGGGCATGGGGATGGACTTGTGGGTGCTGCAAGATGTTGTTGGTGCAGTGAGTGGAGAGGGGGAGGCCCTGGTGGCGCCGTAATGGCCGGGACAGTGGCGGCGGCTACGGTTGCCGGAGATGGGGAAGAAGACCTCCCGGGTCGATTGGCTGCCACGGGGAACTAGGGGAGTGTTTTGAGGCTGCCTGGGGAACGGGACGTGCTCGGGGGCTTCTTATATAGCGTGGCCATGTCGGTTCGCGGCGGCCGCGGATAGGATCGCCTGCGAACCGCCTCTCTGTTGCTGCAGGAGGACGTGGCGGCGACGAGCGCTTGCCGACGAGCGAGGGAATAGGCTTGGACTGCTCCAGAGGGTAGGTGGCGAGCGCTAGCGGCTCGGGCGGCGCCGACCAGTGCAGGGGCTGTCGGGCAGCAGTGGCGGCTAGCTGCTGGCTTGCAGGGGACGTGGCGAGGGCTGCGGTGCTCGTGGGGTGCAGAAGGAGACGTGGCGTGCTGGCTGCGGTTGGCCAAGGGCCAGAACGGGTGCGGGGCGAGATGCGGCGGCTCGGTCGCGGCACGTGCAAAACGCGCGCTCTGGGCGCGCCCAGAGCACGCACGGGACGTGCTCGACAAAATGCCAGGGCATGCTAGAGGTCTCGGGTGAGGTTGGGGTTTAACAGACGTAGGTTAAAGTCATCTAGAGGCTTAGTGGACAGGTTAGTTTTCCTAGAGGTGCAAAGTCACAGTGTAATGACTTTTTACAAAAGTCATGTCAAAGCTGTTCATGCAGTCAAGGTGTTTGACAAAATGCCACAGGCACCTAGGTAGTTCTTGGAGTGGTCATAATTTCCAGATTAGTGCCTCTTTGGGTGCAAAAGAGAGTGGTAAGGTCATTTGGGCAAAAGAAGAAACTTGCTAGTGCAAGTTTTGCAAATCTTCAGATTTGGACCGAAAGAACAGGGCATGATTGCAAGAACTAGAATTGCTCCAATGAGTCCAACCTCCTGGACTTAAGGGTATTGCAGGATGGGTTATAAGCAGGAAAAGGAATCACAGCAAAAGGAGCAAGTTAAAATATAGTTGTAGTACAAATCATCAAGTTGGACCAGAATGGAAATGAGGATGATTCACTCAAATTTTCCAAAGAACATAGCTGGGTTTTTGTATAAAGTTGAATTATATGCTCCTACTGAAATCCCAAAATTTTGGTAGAAGTTTTAAAGAAATATTTAAATAGGCTGTAGTGCAAAACTGCCCACTGGACCGGATGTGAAAATTAGGTGTAGAACTCAAAATATTCAATGAATGAAATATATATTAGCATAAAAGAGATTTAGAAACATCACATGACATCTCCAAATTTTGGTTGGAATTTTAGTTAAATTTATCAAATGGTTGTAGTTCAAAAAGAGCTCCAAAACTAATGGAAGTCAATTTAAGGAATAAAAAATCAGAGAGAAATAATTAAATAAATAAATTTACTGATTAAGAATTGTTATATTGAGAGAGCATAGAAGTCCAATACATTTTTGGAAAGTTCCCACTAGGGTAAAACTCCTCAATATTAAAAAGAAGGGCTCTGAAATCAACAGAAAATCCAGAAAGCAAAAAAAAAATTTAACTCCTGGCAAAATTTTAATAATTAAAACCTGGTTAAATTTTTGGGGTGTTACAATACTACCCCCCTTAAGAAAAATCTCGTCCCCGAGATTTGCTAAGGATTGTTTTTTGAAAATAATACTTTTACCAGGTCAAAACAATTACTTTACTTAAGCGGTAAAATGCGGCTATAGTGAGAGGGCAATAAGTGGTGTAAAACTACAGTGTGGGACACTGGCGCTGTATGGAGAAATCCACGTTTTAGGGAAAAACGAGCGATTTCTACGTTGGACGTAGTAAATTTAGAATAAATTCTAAATTCCAAAATACGCTGGTCGTACCCGAGAGTACGGTGCTCCCTCCGGCTGACAGGTGGACCCAGGGCCCACTGTCAGTCTCTCCTCCTTCCTCTGGCTCTTTCTTCTTCCTCTCTCCCGCGCGCTTCCCGCGCTTTCTCCACCGGCGACGTCTAGCTCGTAGGGCATCTAGGCCGTACTGCGGTAGTGCGCGGCGTGCTTGCTGCCGGTGCAGCGTGCACTCACCTCGCGGGCCAGGCGCTGTCGGCACTGCTCGCGGATTCGCCTCCGAACACCGGCGATCGGGCGACGAGCGGCGCTGGTGGACTTCGCCCATCGTACACCGATCTCGAGCTATAAAATGACTGTGGTGCTCCTTCTTCTTCTTTGCACCTGGCCTCGCTTCTCCTCCTCCTTCTCCTCCATTACTGCTTACAGGAGCTCGAGACGAGGCTCTAATGGCGGAGGCGGTGCCGGACTGGTACGTGATCTGGTGTGCGGAGGGTGGCGGCGATCTTGGGGCTCTCCGTGCTCCTGTGCGCGATGATCCTCGATGATCGCCGTGATGCTGCTGCTCGGGTGCTGGCTCTCCGCGGTGGCGGTGATCACGAGGACTAGGTGTGATGCCGGGTGTTAACTGTTGTCGGTGTGCCGGAGGTGATTAGTATCCGGATGATTATCTGCTAATCTCTCCTTTGGAGGCTGTGGTGCGCTTAGGAAGGGGTCGGTGAGATGCAACATGGTTACGTGTCTTTGTAAGCAGTGTAAGAGTCGGACTGGTTGTGGGTCTGCTGCCGTGGTGTTGCGTGAATAAAAAAATAATCCATGTCGTGAGAAGATAAATGATGCAGCAACCCAGGGAAAAGAAATCTCACTCCAGGATTTTTCGCGAGGGAACAATGGTTAACTTAAAAAAAATAAAACACAAAGAAAACTACTCATATTAGTAGAAACCAAATAATCGACTTGTCGCACAAACTCAGGGTACCATGCATAAGTTACAACATATAATTAAATGTAGCCATAAAAATTACAGCAGTGACGTCTAAAATGAAAACGGTAACTGGACGGGGTCCCGCGAAAATGTCTCTGGTACTGGGACACACTCTTCTTCTATTGGAGGGAGTGGATTGACCAGTCGATGTATGTGTCTCTCCAGGTCGGGCCTCAGTGGTCTGCCGATGGCAATCTAAGGATTCAAATCAGCGAGACTCTGGAGATAACCCATAACTCGCTGGTTCAACCGTTCTTGAGCGATGACGTACTGGACAAGGTTGGCCAGTACTGGGTCTCTCTCAAATCTTCCACCGGGAAAGGATATTACTTCTCCGGGTGCTGCACGGCTCGGAAAGTAATAATACCCTCATTCGCTGGCATAAGGTACCGCGAATCGAAGACGGGCAATCGCTTCGTACGCAGCAGCTTCTATGGCCAAATGTGGGGTCGACATAGATTTCCCTACGAAGGAGACCTCCGTTGGGTCTTGGTGGGAGTCTACGGGAGGGATGTGTACTGTTGCCCAATATTTCGAGGTTGATGGGGTGATTCTCGATTTGAACAACTCGTATTGGGGTGGCTGGGTAGAACCCATGGTACTGCAGGTAAAGTCCCACAATATTTTGACAAAGCTACCCGGGGTTGCATCTGGGGTTCTTAGATAAATACTAGGGCTCGGCATGGCAAGAAAATGGTTGCGAGGGTGGTGCACGAGGTGAGGGGTGCTTGGCAAGGTCACGAGGTGGCCTTCTTATATAGCATCCGGGCTGGGTTATTTACCGTGGTGAAAGGTAAAAAAATAAATATTTGCCAGTTTAGCTCCAAGGGTCGGGGTCAAGCCACAGATACACATATCTCACAAAAGGGACGTGTTACTGTGGGTGTCGTCGGGGTTGGTTGTTGGCAGCTGTGCCTGGAATAAAAATGCAACTGTAGGCTGACACAATTATGTAAGGTTACTATTAAACAGAGGCACAACAACAGGCTGTGTTTATTTACAAGGTCACACAATTACAAAGCGAGGATACACAGAGACTCGGCACTACTCGGGTGACTTAGTCTACCTCGTTTATATCCAAATGGGCGTGCCTTGTGGATGTCGAGGCTTCTCCGCGGGTCTCACCGTCGGGATTAGCTGGAGGTGGTTGAGGGGCTGCAGGGTCGGGGTGGCGATGATGACCATCGCGGGGATTGTTGGCCACAATCCCGTTGGAGTGTGCTCCCAAAAGGCGGCGAAGCACTTCTGGGGTCATCAAAGCACCTTGGTTGATGGCTGGGGCTGACCTCAGGGTCTAGATCGGGTGTCCGAATAGCACGACTGGGTTGTCGGCGTCGGGCTCGTCTTCCCTGCTTGCCGAGGCTCGGCGAACCAGCTCTCCACGAGCTGCGATCAGATCAATGGTGATTTGATCGAACAGTGCCTCTAGTGCACCCACATAGCGCACTAGGTGCAACAATGCAGGATCCGTCTCGTGATCTCCGTTGGCAACTTGGGGTCGTCTACCATACCCTTCGCTACCGGGTAGTAGTAGAACGGCGACGCTTAACTCTGGCGACAAGCTGCCGGAGTTGAACTATAGCCTCTCGAGCAGCTAGCTGGATGGCTTGTGGCTCGAAGGAAGTTGTCCTTCCGGTGAACCTGTAGGGGCGTTCTGGCGACAGAACCCTACCGTAGATGTGCACAGTGGCCTAGAATTGACGGCTCTCACCGCTCATGGGTCCTTGGTACACAACATATTCTGGGGGCTCTTCTAACGCATAGGCACGACAGGTGAGGTTTGCGAGTATGGTCACAAAGCCTCCAAGGTTGGTTGTTGTGGTCTCATTGTGCACTACGGGGCCAGGCATTATGGCTTAGTTCGGGGGAGAGGCTGTGCTGTGCTGGGTTGAGGCTAGCGTGCCCTTTTTATAGAAAAGGGGATGGAGCCTTCCTTCGCACGCTTGCGGATGGGACACAATGGGCGTCGGTCACTGGCGTGTGATCGACAGCCTAAGTTGATAGGTTGGGCACCGACTGCCAAAAGTGTCGGGGTCACTATGTGGCTATCTTGCACGAGAAGCTTGGCCGGGGTTTGGTTAAGGTCTGAAGGGTTGGTTTACCTAGGTTTTTTGACCTGGTTAAGATAGGATTAGCCAATGGTCAGCCTGGCTCTGATACCAAGTTTGTCACGACCGGTTTTCCGGGTATTAATTTCCAGAAAATGGCCCTTGTGCTCACCACCCCCAGGATTACTGTTAGCTGATGAGGCACCAACTTGATATAGAAATTCCAAGCAAAACACAAAATATGTAGTACAAGACCATTCTGGTCTGTGCATACAACAAATGGTTTCTAGTGTTTGATGGCGGAAGCGGTTTGTGGATCATCAGCGTCTATGGGACTCCATTTCCCACAGGAACAGCTAACCAGGTTCACTCCTATCTTCGCGAGGCTGCTATCACCATTGCGTAGGCTCCGGGGCTGTCATCGCAATGCTCCTCTCCATGCAAGAAATCTGGCCAAGACAATAGCCAGGGACAAGCCAGTGAGTACTTTGAATGTACTCGCAAACATTATGAACACAGGTATAATATAACAACTGATAATCATGCTCTAAAAATATTTAATGATCACAACGTCAGTCATAAAAATAAAATCCTTGATGCATGCAAGCAGATTATTAATATGTAACAATGAATATGTAATGACAGAGTAGGAATAAAATGCACCATTCGGATGTCTAAAGCGACGTCTCGAATTGATGGTAAATAACAAGCATGCCTCAGTCGGGCGTCTCAGCGACACCACATAAAGGG
This sequence comes from Aegilops longissima, assembly GCA_021605205.1. Taxonomy (NCBI): domain Eukaryota; kingdom Viridiplantae; phylum Streptophyta; class Magnoliopsida; order Poales; family Poaceae; genus Aegilops; species Aegilops longissima. The sequence goes on along the minus strand of CM038678.1, from coordinate 345,427,905 downwards.
CTTATAAAGTAAAATAAATAACAAGCATGCCACAGTCGGGCGTCTCAGCGACACCACATAAAGGGCTTATAAAGTAAAATAAATAACAAGCATGCCACAGTCGGGCGTCTCAGCGACACCACATAAAGGGGGCCCACTGGTCAGGTTTGACTGGTCTTTCCTCCCTCCTCATCCACTGCCCGAGCGGAGGCGGGACTCCGGCGATGCTCGCCGGCGAACGGCGCCGCCGTTCAGGAAACCAAGGCCATCCGCGGGCTCAGGGGGTCGAGGTGGTCACTCCGGTGGTCCCTTTGGTCTCTGGGGTGGACGGAGCTACCGGCGGCAAGCTCCGCAGTGGACGGTGGTCGTCGAGCAGAGTGGGCTTTTGACTCTGGCGGTTCCTGACCAAAATCGGGCATGGGGATGGACTCGTGGGTGCTGCAGGATGTTGTTGGTGCAGTGAGTGGAGAGGGGGAGGCCCTGGTGGCGCCATAATGGTCGGGACAGTGGCGGCGGCTGCGGTTGCCGGAGATGGGGAAGAAGACCTCCCCGGGTCGATTGGCTGCCACGGGGGAACTAGGGGAGTGTTTTGAGGCTGCGTGGGGAACGGGACGTGCTCGGGGGCTTCTTATATAGCGTGGCCATGTCGGTTCGCGGCGGCCGCGGATAGGATCGCCGGCGAACCGCCTCTCTGTTGCTGCAGGAGGACGTGGCGGCGGCAGCGCTTACCGACGGCGAGGGATAGGCTTGACTGCTCCGGGGTAGGTGGCGGCGCTAAGCGACTCAGGCGGCGCCGACCAGTGCAGGGGCTGTCGGGCGGCAGTGGCGGCTAGCTGCTCTCTTACCGGAGACGTGGCGAGGGCTACGGTGCTCGTGGGGTGCAGAAGGAGACGTGGCGTGCTGGCTACGTTTGGCCAAGGGCCAGAACGGGTGCGGGGCGAGACGCGGCGGCTCGGTCGCGACACGTGCAAAACGCGCGCTTTGGGCGCATCCAGAGCACACATGGGACGTGCTCGACAAAATGCCAGGGTATGCTGGAGGTCTCGGGTGAGGTTGGGGTTTAACAGACCTAGGTTAAAGTCATCTAGAGGCTTAGTGGACATGTTAGTTTTCCCAGAGGTGCAAAGTCATAGTGTAATTACAAAAGTCATGTCAAAGCTGTTCATGCACTCAAGGTGTTTGACAAAATGCCACAGGCACCTAGGCAGTTCTTGGAGTGGTCATAATTTCCAGATTAGTGCCTCTTTGGGTGCAAAAGAGAGTGGTAAGGTCATTTGGGCAAAATAAGAAACTTGCTAGTGCAAGTTTTGCAAATCTTCATATTTGGACCGAAAGAACAGGGCATGATTGCAAGAACTAGAATTGCTCCAATGAGTCCAACCTCCTGGACTTAAGGGTATTGCAGGATGGGTTATAAGTAGGAAAAGGAATCACAGCAAAAGGAGCAAGTTAAAATATAGTTGTAGTACAAATCATCAAGTTGGACCAGAATGGAAATGAGGATGATTCACTCAAATTTTCCAAAGAACATAGCTGGTTTTTGTATAAAGTTGAATAATATGCTCCTCTGACATCCCAAAATTTTGGTAGAAGTTTTAAAGAAATATTTAAATAGGTCAGTGCAAAACGCCTTGGACGGATTTGAAAATTAGGTGTAGAACTCAAAATATTCAATGAATGAAATATATATTAGCATAAAAGAGATTTAGAAACATCACATGACATCTCCAAATTTTGGTTGGAATTTTAGTTAAATTTATCAAATGGTTGTAGTTCAAAAAGAGCTCCAAAACTAATGGAAGTCATTTTAAGGAATAAAAAATCAGAGAGAAATAATTAAATAAATAAATCTACTGATTAAGAATTGTTATATTGAGAGAGCATAGAAGTCCAATACATTTTTGGAAAGTTCCCACTAGGGTAAAACTCCTCAATATTAAAAAGAAGGGCTCTGAAATCAACAGAAAATCCAGAAAGCAAATGTTTTTTAAACTCCTGGCAAAATTTTAATAATTAAAACCTGGTTAAATTTTTGGGGTGTTACACGTAATCATCCAACCATTCAAAATGTGTGCATTTCTTCACGATCTGAATCGAAAAAATGAACCCTAAATCCCAGATCGAAAAAGAATTAATAGCAAATAGAAAAAGAAAGCAGAGAAAAATCCTGAGATCTAACCTGCCCCTCTGGCTTGCTCTCGCATTTCGCGAACTCCCACCCATAGTTGCCATTCTAGACCTCCTTCGAAGTCAACCGGATCAGTGGCGCGCTGCATGGGCAGTCAGGACATCGCTCCATGGGAAGTGGACCATACTGGGTCCACGAGGGGCGGGAGGCTGAAGTGGAGCTCGACATATCACCCAAAGTCGCCGGAGAAGAAGAAGCAGAGGAGTGGCTCCTCTCGTCGCTGGAGAATAAGTAGAAGAGGAGGAGTGGCTCCTCTCGTCGCTGCAGAATAAGCACCAGAATAAAGGGGTATCCAAAAAAAGGGGAGGCATAACCAACAAGTCTCGCGGATCGCCTCTCGCGGATTGCCCCACGATCCAACGATGCGGAGCCGTCCATGTGATCCACCTCGCGGAGCCTGGTCGCAGCCTGCCCTCGAAATTACTTCTAGAAGACCACATCTGAGGGCTCTCGCTTGGCGCTAGGGTATGATCGGACGGCTGACCTTTGGAGCTAGGGTTAGGCGAAACCCCGCAGGGTTTAAAGGGGTTTTGAGCTGGTCAATGGGGTTTCAAAGGCTTTGACTGAGCATAAATAATTAAAAACAAATCGAAAAAATATGAAACCTTCGCCGTTCGTCATTTTATAGGACACACTAACATGCAAAAATACTAAACTTGGTATACGTACATTTAGAAAAAAAACCTAGCTAGCACGATTGAGGTAAAATGAGCACCATTAATTAAAAAAATCAAAAAAATATATAAAACCTGCGCACAATGTTGTATTGTGTGACATGTTACCAACCAAGAATCATAAACTTCTATGGACATTTTCATGAAAAAACCTTCACACATATGAGCTATCATGTACAACGTTTCATAGAGACCAAGGAGAGGAGGAGGGTTTCCCTTCGGTTTTTGATTTTTTTTTAAAAAAATCACCAAAGCTTGATTTCAAAGTGAATAAGAAGGATCTAAACTTAGTTTTCCATTTTCATATGGTAAACTTAGTTTTCCATTTTCATATGGTAAACGTGGTTTTCACCCTAGCTTGGGGTTGTTTACCCTAGCTTGGGAGCTCATTTGGAGCACATTTCTCATGACTACAAGTTCTGTAGACGCAAAAGAGATCGGATTGATCACCCTAACGTTTATAATAGTTCAGCAAACTGTGCAACTCACACCACAGGGGAATGGATTGAAGTGTTGGTTCAAATTCAAAGTTTGCCTAAAATTCAAACTTTGCCTCAATAGTTCAAATTCAACGTTTACATATAGAATTATTACACCTTAAAAGTTTTCACAGTACTTCAAATTGACGACAGAATCCTTATTACAAATCTTTAAAGTTCAAAGTTTATGACTTGCATTCAAGTTCAAATTCAAATCTTTGCCTTGCTCCTTGTGTTCCGGGATGGGTTCACCGTCTTGCTTCTGGTTTCCCTAGCTGGGATATTTTGTGCTTTTGAAAGCTTTGTCTTGTTGCTTCTGATCTTCACTTCTGGTGGTGGCGGTTTTGTTGAGCTTTGACTGATCGAGCAAGTGATGACCAGTTGACGGTCATCTGTGGGCTCACTAATCTTTAAAGGAACTTCAGACAAAATAACTTCCTCCTCTGTTATAGCTTCAAAACCTTCGTATTCCATGGTTTCAAATTCTGCATCAGATGATGGTTCAACCGAAGTTTCTTCCTCTCTAGGCCTTTTCTGTCTTGGGCCTCTAATTATCCTAGAGCTGGGTCAAATAGAAATAAGCTTAGCCATCGATAAAAAAGAGAACAAATGCAAAAAATGGAAAGATTGCACACATACCAAGCTGCTACTTCAGTTGCTTCATTCTCTAAACTTGTTGCATTATCCTCTGCTACTGCATTATCCTCTAAACTTGCTGCATTCTCCATTGCTGCTGCATTATCCTCTAAACTTGCTGCATTCTCCATTGCTGCTGCATTATCCTCTAAACTTGCTGCATTCTCCATTGCTGTTGCATTCTCCTCTGCATTTGCTGCTGCCCATTGTTCCTCTTCTCCAAATGATGCATCAACTGGATTGGTACAACGCCTAGCAATATGCCCTAAGATACCACATCTTTTGCACTTACGCTATTTTTTTTACACGACCCTCTTCACCAGCTCTTATCATGTTTTTCCTTGGTCTTCTTGGTGGTCTAGTCAGTACATGAGAATGGAGTTTGAACACTGGGTCTACTTTGTTCCATTGGTCTTTTCCCAAGAGTGCAGGCACATTTTCAACATAAGCAGCCCTAAATTTGGCAACAGAGAAATATTAGAGCAATATTAATCAACTTCACCATCTTCACCTCCAATAACAGTCATGAGATGTAGGGCATGTATGCACGGCTTCCCGCGGATCTGCCATTGCCTACAGCTGCATTCATTGGTTGCAAGGTACACTGGATATCTCCGTTCCCTATTTTTACTGTCAGTGTATGTCACCTCAGCCTCGTATGTCGATGGTCGAATGCATTTCATTCTTAGTCCTCTTGCCTTGGCATGCAATGCCTTAATCAGAGATGGGAGCATAAGATGGCCAACATATTGTGTTTCTGCAATTCTTTTAAGAAGAGCCATCTTTACCATGATCATCTGCCTGATCTTATCAAATGCTTGCCATAACAAAAACCCTTTCACTGACTTGAACTTTGCATTGAAACACTCAGCGAGGTTATCGGTCACATAGTCTACTTTGCAGATTTCATTGAATTTGCTTCTTGACCACAGCTTTCCATGATGTTCATCCATGTACTCCTTCACCAAAGGATTATGAGCATACAACACTCTCAAATGGTGCTCATGCTTCCTCAAGTTGCATGTGTATGATGCTGGCCATAGATTCTCATCATAAACTTTGCCTTTGAATTTCTTTTTAAAATTCTGCGCTAGGTGTTGCATACATTCCCTATGTTCCACTCCAGGGAATACAATTTCTACTGCAGTTTCTAAACCCTTGCAAGCATCTGTGTGCATAACTAAACCTGAGGGTGTACCTATAATGTCGCGCAACTGCTGCAGAAACCAAACCCAACTCTCCTCACTCTCTACCTCCAACACACCAAATGCAATCGAATAGCAGGTTGTGTCCATCAATTGCGAAGCTGCTGCTAGCTGGCCTCTCCATATTCCATTCAAAGCAGTCGCATCGACAGCCAAATAGGGCCTACAACCATTCAAAAACCCCTGCCAGCAAGCCTTGAAACAAACAAAAGCCCTCCTGAAGCACTCCTTCTCTATTGCCTTCCTTTTTAATTTGTACTTAACTGTATGCTTGTCAATCTGTACAACACTTCCTGGACTAGCTGTCTCCACTTCAGTTTTGAAGGTGTAAAGCAACTGAAAACTCTCATTCCATGGACCATTAATCCTATCAAGAGCCCTTTCCTTAGCATAGAAAATATTCATGTATTGTATATTAATCTTGTACTTCTCAAATAGCTTTCCATGGAGTGCTGTTGGACCAATTGTTGGTGTTTCCCTCACCCAATCCAAGATTGCATCTGCCACCCACCTAGTCTTTGCAACCTTAGATTTGTCCTTTCCCCCTCCCCCTCAAGGTGGGCAAGTGTGCCCGTGTGGGTTGCTTTTTATCTGAAACAAAATGAAAAATGATGTCAAATACAATTGAGAAACAGTACGCATGATCTGAATATAGAATGGATAAATAATCTGATAACAATATTCAGTTGTAATACCTGAATCAATTTGCTCTTTAGCATACTGGATGCATGCAACCTCCACCTACACCTATCATAAGGGTAATGAACAGTGAATCTTCCTGGCTCACTCCTATCAACCACATAAGAGTTTTCAGTGAGAATGCAATATGTAGTCACTGCATTACGACAGTCCTCCGAATACGGTTCCTGGAGTAAGGCCAGGACTCTCCCTGTTCCACTTAATTGTTGGCATGTCCTCACCATCATATTCTTGTAAAACTAAGGAGTCGATGTTCTCCTCGCTCTCTTCATCATAAGTGTCATCAAATCTAGCACGACTGCTAGGCTCCTCTGCATATTGATCTTCCACTGCCTATTGACTGACTCTATCTACCAGCTCAGGGAATAGAATCTCATCCTCATCATCATGTCAAGGCACTTCCTCGTCAGGCTCTGCATCTACTTCTACATCAGGTGCAGAAGGAAGAGGAGAAGTGGCAGAATTAGCGGCAGCCGACATGTTGTGGCTTTTAGAACCACTAGGTTTACTTCGTCTCGACCTACAAGGAGTGCGAGGACGCTCGCTATTAGCAGAGACAGATGATGTTTGCGTGCCTGAAGCACATCGATATGGATTCTACCGAAACGACTGTCAGCATTCAAACTAAATAGCAATCCCAGATGCTCATCACAAGTTAATGGGAGAAATCTCTGCTCGGTACTGTCGAAATATCTCAGTTGAACAGCATCGACAGGGCTCCACGGATACTCACAACAGAGTGCCTCGCAGAAATCTCTGAATGAAACGCTGGTTTCTACCACTTTAGGATAGAAAAATCCAGAAATCACACACGGTTTAGTTCCACGCAGCTCGCTAGTTTCCATTCTAACCGCCAGCTAAAAAGCAAGTGCAGGATCAACCCTATTCGATTGAAATAATAGAAAGGGCGCAGTTAGGCCGAAAAATTTCAGATAAATTGCGTTGATTCACGCCAACGGTGGTCAAATACAGCCTAATTTACGGATCTCCTAATCAATTTGAGAGGAAAACGATGCTTACCCAGGTGGAATCCATGAATTATCAGCCTCTGATTCGACCCAATCATCTCCACGGTCGATGGGTCGGACGGGGTGCCCCCCGACATCGCTTCCTAATCCTAGATGGGAAGAGAGGGTAAATGCGGCGGAGGCGACAAGAGTGCAGCGGAGGCGGCACGACGGCGGCAGAGGCGGCACGACGGTGGCGGAGGAGGCGGCGCAGAAGCGACTGGATCTGATTCAGGTTACCGTTAGTGTCAGTTTCACGGCCCCATTAGTTACCACGTAATGGTCAAAATGTGGACTCCGCCCTACGCGGCCCCACTAGTCAGAGTTTAGGGCGGCCCACTAGTCAGAGTTAACAGTCAAGCCATTGACCCGGGCAACTACCGTCCCATCGTGACCAATTCGAGGGTTTGAGCGAGGAGTGGGGAAAAGTGAGCAAAAGTTAAGAGCGTGGGGATGAATGAGTAGAACTAACGAACCAGGGGCACAGAAATAAAAATCCCTATTTTTAATGTGTTTATTTTTCCTCATTTCGAACTTCCATGACCATAATCTTTGAACTTCGGTAATTCCATCTTACTTTTGTGAACTAAGCATGTTCCTTTGTTAATTCCATACTTTTGTTTACGATATGTTTTTATGGAAACACATCAAACAATTTCGGAAGAGTAAATAAAAAATGAACACATGGTTAGTGGTTTGTAACTGAAAAATAATGACAAAATGTACACATCAAACCATGAAAAACCAAGTACTTGCTTTTCTAATTATATATGTGATAATAAGTTAAGCAATATATAAGCCGGTTGATGGTATGTTACAAATCGGTGCATGTCTCTCCACCATACGTGATCGGTGATTCTACAAAAAGAAATTATCTTCTCATCGTAGCATACACACACACTTTTCTCTATCCATTTTGCCTTTGCTTTTCATGTTCACCCAAATCCGAGGCAGCGTTAGCTTCTTTTGAAGGTAGAAAGCACAGCGGAAGCATCTTATGCTCAGTAGAGTGACAAACGGAAAGAGTAGATGTTGAATCATACTAGAACTTGGTGGATAGCCGTGCTAGGACTTCACAACTGCTAGCATATAGCCGCAGTAGATTTCACAGTTGCCAGCGTATAGCTTCTGGTAGAACTTCACGACGCCTCTAAACGTCTACCAAAAAATTAGCTTAATGGACGCAAAAGAAAGAAAAAACTTTTACAACAAATCCCGTTGAAGACGCAGACATACATGCATGCATTATTTTCCTTTTTGCGTTGTTACAGTGCTCGCTCCACATGTCTCCTGGACAGTTCAATCAGTAAAAACGGTTAAGTTCAGTTAAGAGAAATTTTGTCAGCAGCAACGGTATCAATACAGGAGCATGTCCATGTCGGCTGCGTGCATGAGCAAATCGCAGGCAGCACATCCGAGAGACCATGGGGACACGAGCGATCTAAGGAAGAGAAAGGAGCACACACACATCAAACTGAAGCACATATACATCTAACTGAAGTTGGTTCAAAAAGACGGAAACATCAAACTGAATCTGCTGGCCAGGCTGAACTTCTCTCCCTTAGCCTTGGTCGAGATGCAGCAGGTGTGCGCGATGACAGAGGGAAGGGTCGTCGCAGCAATAGGGGGAGGTGGCTAGACTCGCGCGCGTGGGGTGCCGGCGGCAGAGGTGACCGGGGTGTGAGTGGGGTTGGGGTGGGGGCGTCAGCTCCGTTGGTCGGTGGCGTCACCGGATCCAAGCACGCTGGCGATGGAGTACCACCGGGAGGAGGAGGAGGTGGCAGGGCCGATGGAGGCGCGTTGTGTCCTCCAGCGTCGGGGGTGCGGGACAGCCGTAGACGACGCGCTTGGTTGGGGTGGGGATCCAGCGGCATCGATTGGGGGAGGTGCGGGCGGCGCGAGGGTGGCATCGCTGGTTGGGGGAGGTGCGGGCGGCGCGGTGGCAGTGGCGCCTGTTGGGGCGGGATGCGGGTGGCGCGGGGCCGGCGGCGCCGGTTGGGGCGGGGTGCGGGCGGCGTGGGGGCGGCGGGGTGCGGGTGGCACCGGTTAGGGGCGGCGGATCGATCAGGGCCGGGTGGTGCGGATCTGTCGGTGGAGGTTGGTGGGGCAGGAGGTGTGGAGACGGAGAGGATAAGGGCAGTTTTTGTATCGGGTTTTTTTATGGGTTCGGGAGAACCAGAACCTAATCGGGCCGTGTATATAGGCCCGACATGATACAAATAGTTATTCGATCCTGTGGATCGAAATAGTCTTCTACTATATATATTAAGAAGAACGGCGTGCGTTGCACGAAGTATATTAATTTTAAGAGTTCAATATTAATCATGTTAGTAGTATATTTAATATTCTCATACATATCCATCTTATTAGATACGGGATGTAGAGGTTAATTGTTTCCTTTGTTTGGATCAACTTCCAAGTTCCAAGTTCTAAAATTACCCACGCACATGAGAACTACATAATTTTAGTTAACAAAAGAAGACTACTACTCATGAAAAGTTAATCTGCGTATTCTCCTTGACAAGTTAAAAAAGTCATATATATGTTTGCATGGCTCTCTATTTGTAAGGTTATTACATAAAACTCTTGTTCAATTAGAAAAAAGTTATAATAAGCAGCAAACATTAAAAAGGTAGGTGTCTGATTCCAGCTCGTGCTTCTCCAAATGAATGTGTTACTCACCTAAAGAACTACCAGATTACGACCAATGCCAAAATTTGGGTTGTCTTCTCCCAAGAAATTTGTACAAGCCCCTCGTCATTCTTCGTCTGATTGCATCATCTAAACCAGGCTAAATATTTTTACTTTACCCATGTGAAATTATGCATCAAGTAATCAGGTAAACAAGTATAGAACGACATGCAGATGTAACCTGACCTTTCACCTTGTAGGGAGTCCCTTCAATCCAAGAATATACAACATCCAGAAGAAATAAAATCAATGTCATAATTAGTAATCATTTTTCAGCGACAAAAGATAAACAACAATTGGATTTTAAAAACAAAACCCGCAACTACACAAGTATATTAGCACAAGTGTGGATCCTGTCCCACTCTTCATTTGTTCACAAAAAAGTTCAGAATAGCAATCTTGGCGAGCCCTGTGCAAGCATCCCGTGATCTCGGCCGGGATCGATCTGCATGGCATGCTGCCGATTCTTCCAAGAGTGGGCGCTGAAAGGAACGATCCCGAACCTGCATTGTCAGTCGGACAGAGCAGCATCGGCCTTCGGATCAGAGCGTGAACGGGATCGAGGAATTTGGAGAAAGTGAGGGAGTAGGATGGAGATCACAAGAACTCACCCATATCTTGGGTCGTGTTAGTTCTTCGGAGGCTGCCACGGGCTGTCCTCGTCGCCATCGGCGACTCCGCCACTATAGCGCCATGAGCGTGGGATTGAGGGACGAAGGGAAGGAAAGGAAGCGAATTAATGACGTACCTGATGTTTGGTATGTAATAATCGGGCTAATTACTGTTATAATTCATTGAGTTTGTTTCCATATATTACACTTTGGCGCTAGGAAGGTGGGACTCATATTGTAAAAAAAAGGAAGTTCGCACTGATTGACGAGGAGATCTCTTGCCTCGATTTCAATTACCAATTACGAATCCGCTCGCTGATTGCTCTCGATTCTTGAATCAGAACTTGCCAAAATATTTACATGATTGAATTGAATCGACACCTGCCAAAGCAAGCATGAATAAATGGAAGGAGAATCAGACGTGATTCGGTTTTAAGTGGGAAGAAGAAAAAATTAAGGTGGGAGGGGTGGTGAGAGATGAGACGGAAATAAACCAAACGAAAAAAAACCGACGAAACTGGGAGCCTCGGTACGAGGTTAGGCCCTGGAGTGCGTGGGGGCGGATGGGGGCCTCGGTACGAGGTTTTTTCGGTTCGTGGCGGCTCAGCGTGAGGTGGGAGCAGGTACCAAAAAAAAACCATGAAAGATGGGACGAAAAAAAACCTGGAAGCGAGACTACCAACTGCTCCATTAGGAGTAGAGATAGATTAATAGATATCATACATTTTTTGTGAAAATGTTTGGATATAAGAAAAAACAAAATAAAAAAGGTAATACAGGCACTTTGTCGTTTGCCACCGACGGCAAAGTGTTGCCGTCTGCCACAGACAGCAAAGGGGACACATGGCAGCAACCTGTGCAACCTGGGAGCACCAGGCCTGACCCATTTGGTCATTATGTCGTCTGCTGACAGACCACAAAGACTTGCCAGGCAGATAGCAAAGACAGAGCAGCAGTGACGTGCAGCCACAGCCATGCTGATGTCATACGACAAACGACAAATGGTTTGGTTGTTTGTTGTAAGCAGGCAGACTGCAAAGTCTGCCACTAGCCACCTAACGGGACTAACAACTATTTTTGCCGTCAACTATCTTTACCGTCAGCTTTGCCAGGAAAGCGGGCGACAAACATCTTTGTCGTCCGCTGTCATTATGCAGACGGCTAACAATGTCATTACCGTGACTTTCAGTGCTGGAAGTGTTTGCTGTTGGTGGCTGACGGCAAAGAGGTTTGCCGTCAGTGGCCGACAGGAAAGATGTTTGCCCTCGGTGGATCTGTTCATTGCTGTCTGCTCTGGCAGATGGCAAAGTAGCTGATGCCTGTAGTGCATGTGCATGTAGTTCAAATTTGAACTATGCACATAAATGCATAAAAAACTCAATTAATGTATAAAAATGTCCAAGCGGATCCCAAAAAATCTCAAAAATTGACACAACACTCCTGTTTTCTATGTTGACACTAGAAAATTTTGAAAGCAAGAAGAGTCAACGGATATCGTCTTGTCCACAAAGGTGGCACGTTCCCTATCGAAACCATCAGGCTTTGTTGTGAGAAGCTTATACCTAAACCTGCCCTAAATGGGATAATGTTTTTACCACAGCATGTTGATGCCGATTCATGATATCATGTCAAGTTTCATGAAATTCAGACGAGTTTTCGATTCACTAGAACTTTAAAACCATGTATCTCAATGTTAGCGGCCGAGCGACCGTGTCAAGGTGTTTGACATTCATTCTCATTTCCTGCATGTGACCTAAGCATGCAACCAAGGACACACATTTGATTTTCAACCCATTTTTATGCACTGGAGCATGTGCATGTAGTCCAAATTTGAATTATGCACATAAATGCCTAGAAAACTCAGTTAACGTATAAAAATGTCCAAACGAACCCCGAAAAATTCCAAAATTCAACACGACACTCCTGTTGTTCTACGTTGACACCAGAAAAAATTGAAAGCAAGAAGAGGCGACGAATATCGTTTTGTCCACAAAGGTGACACGTTTCCCTACCGTAACCATGAGGCTTCTTGTGAGAAGCTTATACCATAACCTGCCCCAAATGCGACAATATTTTTTACCCCAGCATGTTGATGCCGTTCCATGATAGCATGCCAAAGTTCATGAATTTCAGACGAGTTATGGATTTACTAGAATTACAAAAGCAAATACCTCAACATTTGCCAGAGAGCCACGGTGCCGTGGTGTTTGAAATTCATCCCCATTTCTTGCATGGGACATAAGCATCAACCCATGGACACATATATGATTTTACAACCCATTTTGGTGCACCGGAGCATGTGCATGTAGTTTAATTTTGAATTGTGCACCTAAAATGCCTAGAAAACCAAGTTAATGTATAAAAATGTCCAAACGAACCCTGAATAATTCCAATTTTTTGACGACACACCTATAGTTGCATGTTCACTACAGATGAATGTTCTAGCAATTCAAACACCCCCCTTTGTCGCTGTGACCCCATTATGTAATTCAAATCAAGATAAAAAATCAAGTAGATTGCACACAGTTTATTATCACCAACCGTGTGAGATGCAGCACAAAATATCTTGGAGCACCGTCGGAGTATAGTACACATATGGCTTACGCGAGAAGGTGCGTCGGCTATAGTCCACAGCTGGCATGTCAAGCACACTAGCTCACTCCCCAAATATCATTTCATTGTTCAGTCGTCGCCGGTGAAAGATGGGGATGTGGACCCGTGTCGTGAGGGAAACTTCGGCGGTCCACTCCGTGAGAGCGTGGTCGCAACCGCCATGCGCGTGCTAACAAGCCGAGTGAACACAGCCGCAATCTGTGACTAGGCAACCAAGGAAGCCCAAACGTCCGTTGTTGCTTCTCAGGTGGTGGCAGCAACATGTTCCTCGGGGATAGCAATTGGCAAGAGCGGCAAAAAAATTTTGTTCCGCAGCGGCAGCCTTAGCCCTGATGGAGGCCGCCCATGACCAGGTCGAGGCCGCCCAAACCCAGCTTGTGGCGGTCACCACACGAATCGAATGAAGCTTCTCCGACAACGATCGACAACCCACGACGGGAGAGTTGGCAATCGTCGAGAGTGTTCGAGCAGCCGGCCTTTCCTTTGCGTCATACCTTGCCACGACGAAGCCCGTCCAAGCCAAGATCACGGCCGCCGATGCCCAGCTCGTGGCAGCCTTTTCCAAAGAGATGGCGGACGTGGATGACGAGATGCTTGCCGAGTATGGTGCTATTGATGCCATGGAGCCCCTTCCCCAGGAGATCGTCGGACGCGATCTGGACATGGAGGAGGTGGCAGAGATCGACGAGCGCCAACTGGAGTAGTACTCTTTGAATTTAGAGCATCGGTCTTTAATTTGTTAGGTTAATGTTTAGGTCAGCTAGCTCTATTTAATTGTTGAACTTGCTCGATTAAGAAGCTATATGAATCGTTTGCGATGTTCACATATCATACACAATGCTGAATAAGGGACCGTGTCTGATGACACTTTGCGCGCCAATTTTTTCGCTGCACCAATCCAAATTTTTTGGATTTAGCGGAAATATCTACCTCCCTGCCCCTCCCCCTTACCAAAAGCCACATTTCCCATTTTTCCGCCTTCCTTTCCAAGTTGAAACCTTCACTCCTTGCTTGCAGCGCCGCCTCCTTGACGACGACCCTCCTTCATGCTGCTTGGCCTCGTCGATCCAGGCAGGTAATCCACACCCGACCCACATCCTCCTCCTCCTTCCACATCCCACATGCCCCGACCGGCGGCACGACACCTTCCACCCAAATCAGGGATCCCTCCCCCCAAATAAGTGCCGCCCTAAGCCATGGTGCTTGCAGTATAGCCAGGAGCGCAAGGAGCATTTGGCAGCGGAGAAGCAAATCGCGGCCGCACGCGCGGATGAGGTCACGATGGCTGCCATTCGTGCCGACCCCCAGATCTTGGAGGAGAACCTCGCCATCGAGGCCACCGTCGATGCCTCGCGCGCCGTCGCCGCGACACGGTTGGCTGCTTTAAACAACAGTTCATGGCGTTTTCTCGAGGCCACCGTCGGTGCCTTCGACGAAGACTACGAGGTGTTTTCTGTGCGTGCCCGTGCTTACCTCAACTCGAGAGCCAGCAGGTTGGTGCCCGGAGCGGCTTAGGCAACTCAGCACTACGACGAGGGCACCCATGATGTGGAGGCCTCGCCCTCTTCCATGTCCAAGGAGCCAATCCTCATCGATATCTCAGACGATGAGGAGTAGCTTGTCTTATTAGCTCACTATAAGGACCAATGTTCAGTTTGCTAGCTACGTCGGTTAAGCGTGCTCGGTTTACCCGTTGCATGTGTTGCTCCTGCCTTGCCTTAACAAATTATAGTGAATTGTCGTATCTACTTTTACCATGCAATCTGTTGCTCTAGTGTATATGTTCTGTATGTCATGCAATGTGGTGCTCACTTATTAACTATTTGGTTAATTAGTTGTAGTGTTCAGTTAACTGTTTGGTTTAATTCTGCAAATGTGATGTTCAATTCTTCAGGGTGCAACTTTGTATTGTCTTCCATGTGAGAAATAAATCGAATTTATCTGTTCCAAATACACAAGAAACAAATACAATTGCTATATTTCCAAGTTTTCAAGCAAGCTTGGTTTGGTTAACTGTCTCATCTTCTAGTATGTTATATATTGTGCAATGTGGTGCTCAGTTAATGTTTGGTTCGTTTGTTGTGGTGTTTAGTTAACTGTTTGGTTCAATACTGCAATGCAATGTTCAATTGTTGTGGGTGCCTTTTTTATTGTATACCATGTGAGAAATAAATCGAATTTGGCTGTACTAAATACATGAGAAACAAATACAATTGCTATATTTCCAAGTTGTTAAGCATGCTTAGTTTGGTTAACTGTCTGATCTTCTATTATGAGTATATTATATTGTGCGATGTGGTGCTCAGTTAATGTTTGGTTGATTTGTTGTGGTGTTTAGTTAACTGCTTGGTTCAATTCTGCAATGCGATGTCCAATTGTCATGGGTAGAATTTTGTATTGCTGTGCATGTGAGGAATAAATTGAATTTGGCTGCACTTAATACACGAGAAACATATACAATTGCTATATTTCCTACTCCCTCCGTTCCTAATATAAATCTTTTTAGAGATTCCAATACGAACTACATACGGAGCATAATGAGTGAATCTACACTCTAAAATATGTCTATATACATCCGTACGTAGTTTGTACTGGAATCTCTAAAAAGACTTATATTTAGGAACGGAGGGAGTAGTTCTTAATCATGCTTGGTTTGGATAAATGAGTTTTCCACGTGGCTCGAATTAATCTGATGAATTTGCAAGTGCTTATATTTCATCAACATATTTTACTGATAGCATGTGAACCCTCACTTAACCTGATCACTAACTACCTTATATGTGTTGCAGGGAAACAATGGGAAGCACTGAGGTTTACAATCGAGGTTTGCACATGCATCGTCCTTTGTCTAATAGCACATTATTGTGCAATTGCAGGAACCATTCTAATATTTAGGTTTTTAACAATTTGGTCTTGCACATGTAGGTCCTGCTGTCAGAGGTTTAGACCCACTATTTGACCCTTTTTGCATATGGGGAAATGAGCTGTCCATGAATATCAATCAAGTCAAGAAACTCAGAAAGATTGTTAGGATAAAGAAATTAGCGACAAAAAACAACAAGATCTTTGTCCACACAATGAATAAGACATCAGTTCACTACAGGATGGCACTAACTATTATACCTTGGCTTTTTTATTCCTTTGCCCCATTTCCAATCTAGAGAAGATATTTATGCACATCCTTGTTTTCAGGCCTTTCCAAAGCAGTTCACTGTTGATTACCTCTCAAACCACCTGTATGGTCAAAAGGCGAGGAAAGTATTCATACAACACCCATGGTTCAATATTGAAGTGGTCCTGAAGAGGACGAAGGATGGACGGTCAATCATCCTCAAGCACTGGCCTAAAGTTGCACAGACCTTCAACATCAATGAAGGCTCAATATTCACCTTCGGCTTTAGCAGTTTTCTAGACGAGATTCATCTATCTATGTACCGTCTATGATGCTAATTTCAAAAGGTTATAGATGTTGCATGTAAAACTTGGTGCTGGTGCACTTGTGTAATGGGGTAGCTGAGTACTGAAGCTATATGATGTTATACTCTATTGTATTTCAATTATGAAATCCTGCTTCCTTAATACGAAAATGAAATATATTGTGTGCTTAATATGAAATGTCAATTATATTAATAAATGCATTATTAATAATAGGCAAATTAGCCTGCTAATTGGGTTTTTCAATTGCAAACAGTTATTGAGAAAACACCGTGGTCGATGACCTCAGACAACGCACACAGTTTCTAGGAATAAAATGTGTTGGATCAATGAAAAATCACACATGACTTCTGTAAGTGCATCTAGTGCCACCCCTAGTTGGTTTTGGAGTATTGACGACAAATGTGGTTGAGGGACTAATGCGTTTATGAGAATTGCAGGATAATGCAGGTAGTGTCCCTCATTGATTCGGTTTACCTACGGAGACGACCCTAAAATGTATGAAGACATTGAAGACAATGGTGGTATGTGAAGATATTCACATTGAAGACTATGACATGAGAAGACATTGAGTGAAGACTATGAAGCCTTGAAGACTGTGTTGTTTTGTTGTTTCCTTTTCTTCTTTGTTGAGTCGTAGGAACCACCGTCATCGTTAAGTGGGGTCCAAGTGATCATAGTCGTAATGATCAAGTGATGCTCAACCTAAATCCTATGTCTTCGAGCGAAGACAATGTGAGAAAAACTTATCCAGAGTGGATGAGTCAGCTTTGCTTGTAGCCCAAGTAAAGTTGCCGTGAGTGTTTGAAATCGACCGTTGGAACACGTGTCGGTTCCTTAGTGACCTGGGTCATTTCGGACATAACAGGTCGGGTTGCCTAGTGGCTATAAATAGCCCACCCCTACACCATAAATTGGTGGCTGCTCAGAGTTAGTGCACGGCTTTTGTCGCTTGAGAGCAACCCACCTCAAGCCTTTGAGAGGAGAAATCCTTGCGAGGACAAAGCCCAAAACACCCAGAGCCAAAGAGTGTTAGGCATCATCAAGTTTTCCTGCTCAGTGACTCAAGACTTATTACACTTGAGGACTGTGAATCCTCCACCCGGTTAGGCGTCGCGCTCAAAATCCAAGAGTCATTGTGGATTGCCGGTGAACGTCGTCTGTGAAGGTTCGGAAGTCTACCTTGAAGACTTACCAGAGTGATTGGGTGAGGACTGTGTCCTTAGCTCAAGGGGAATAAGGTGAAGACGCGGTCTTCGAGTTGAATCTCAGCCTCCCTAACCAGATGTACAGTTGTCACAAAGAATCGAACTGGTCCAACAAATCTGTGTCTTCAACTAGTGACCGGTTCTATCCCTTCCTCCTTTACCCTAAGTTTGTCTTCGTGAAGTCATTGCTTATATGTCTTATCTGCTTGACTTCACCGCTTGACTTCTATTGTTGTTTGGCTTCATACTATCTTCCATCCCGATCCTTACTACATAGCTGCTATTAGTCTTGTCCGCTCACATTATTTCATACTTGACTATGGCTTGCTTGTTGTAGTTATCTTCCGCTGCATATCAACTAGGTCATTTCATTGTTTGTCTTTGAAACATCCATGTTTTGAAGACTATCATAAAAATCGCCTATTCACCCCCTCTAGTCGATAACTAGCACTTTCAATTGGTATCGAGCAAGGTACTTGTTCTTACGTGTGATTCGTTTAACCACCGGAGTTTTATCTATGTCGATCGCATGGATAATCAAGGTCTCCGCTGCTTGCCCGTGTTCGATGGAACCGACTATCCCTCTCGGAAGAATAAGATGCGATGCATCTTGAAGCCATTGATGTCGACCTACGGTATGTCGTCAAGAACGGCGTTCCTAAATCCGTGAAGGTGTCACCCTGCGATGTCAAGAAGTTCATTCAACTGGACTCCACCGCAAAGAACATCATCGTGGTCATCGACCAAAGGACGATATGGCCGTGTGAGTGCTCTGGAAACGCCGAAGCTAGTCTGGGACTGGCTATCCAAGGTCAACGAAGGCGTCTCAACCCAGAGAGATCAAAGAATTAGTGTTCTTCGCAACCTCTTCAACCGCTTCAAGAGAAACGACAATGAAAATGTCCAGCTCACGTTTGATCGCCTCACTGACATCACAAATGAGCTTCATGCTCTCGGCGCCACTGAGGTCACCAAGCATGAAATCGTCAAGACACTACTAAGATCACTTGGCAGCTCTTTTGACACCCTTCCCCTCATGATACAAGAACGTCCTGACTTCAAGACACTCGATCCGTCTGATATACTTGAGAGGCTCAACACACATGAGTTCCAGCTATCTGAGAAAAGAGATATCTATGGTCCAAACTATGGCCGAACTCGCGCTTTGAAGGCAAAAGTTGTTTCCTCATCGAAGAATCTGACTGCGGTTCTGATGATCCTGAAGACATTGGAAAGGAACTTGCTATGCTTGTGAAGAAGTTCCAGAAGTTCACTAGGAAGAAAGGCTTCAGAAAGTCTTCACGATCCAGCTCAAGAAATGATGAAGCTTCCACTCAAGACTACAAGAAGAGAACCTGTCACAAGTGCAAGAAAACTGGACACTATATCTCTGAGTGTCCACAGTGGGACAATGAGAAGAAGAAGAAGAGCAAGGAATATGATTCTGATGACAAGAAAAAGAAGAAATCTTCAAAGTCTTCTTCCAAGTCTTCATCAAAGTCTTCATCGCATAAGAAGAGCTCATCTGGCAAGGCTCGTGCTTTTGTTGGCAAGGAAATGGATTCAGAGGAGGAGTCTACTTCTGAGGAAGTGGAGGTGGAATCTGAAGAGGAGTCCGACCCGGGAGTTGCAAGTCTGGCTTTAGCCACAGCCTATGTTGCCAAGTCCATCTTCAACACTAAAGACAATGACTTCTACACCCTGAAGCTGATGACAAGGACGACCCTACTCCCACCTACTGCTTCATGGCACGCGGTGCCAAGGTAAAATCACGTGATGCCTACTTTCAAACATCAAGTGAAGATGACTCTGATTGTGAATCCAATCCCAGCTACAAAACACTTGCTAAAATTGCAACTGAACAACAAAGAGCTATGGAACATACTCAAAAACTGTTAGACAAAAGCGATGACCTGTTGGACGCGGAAATGACACGTTCACAGTCCTTAGTTGAAGACATTAAAAATCTTCATGCTAAGTACCAAGAACTTGAAAGTCGTCATGAAACGCTATCAACTACTCATGAAAGGCTCTCCTATGATTATCTTCAAAGGAAGCAAGAGCTTGAGAAATTGAGAGCGGCTCATGAAGATCTTCAAAAAGAGAATGAGTCACTTCGCTCAACAGATCAGTTTCGCTCAGATGGATTTGAACCACCATGTCTAAAATGTCTTGAGCGTGATATCACTACCTCTGTTGTTTGAATGTTCAACTGCTGCTCTCGTTGCATTGTCTTCAACTACCAATGTGGTTACTAACCCTCTGCGGAGGATACCACCGCCATTGCTTGATGAAAATGCTAGGTTGAAGACATTGCTTGAAACAGGATGCATAAAAGTCCGAAGGGCATCGACACTTTGCGATGTCCTCAAAAGCGATTCTGAACCAAACCCTAGGAAAAAGGGTGTTGGGTTCGAGAGGAAAATGAATGTTGATGGTTCCTCTTTGGAAGCCCGAGCGGTATCCCAAAACCACATGGGTTGTTTGCAAAGGGACCTTCAAGGATCCATCCACCTTATCTGGCTTTACCTGTGCTAACCCTATTAGCATTGATGAATCCTTTGATGCAAACTATAAGCTGTTCAAGAATCGAATGGTGAAGTGTTTGCGGTATATTGGTACTAACTGCAGGAATGGACCACCTATGAAGAAGATCTGGTTCCCAAAAGCTGTCTTGAGAATCTTCCAAAGAATGTCATCATGACACCACCGGGAAGAAGACAAACCCTGCACCAAAGGCGCCATATGGTCCAAAGGCTTCATACAGACGAGGACTCACTTGAGTCACCCTAACGCCAATGTTTTGCGAGGAAACATTACTCAAATTTATGAATATGAGCGTCTGTCCTCAAACCGCTATGTTCACAGAACTAAGAACTCTTCTGCTTATTCATATGAGTATCACTCATCTCCTGCAAGGCTATTTGCTAGGGCTCCAAAGCCGAAATTCTCATATGCTGCACTTAGACTCATTGCTTCTAAGCCACCCCTGAAGATGTGGGTGGTTAAGAAGAATTGACTCTCTTTTGCAGGAAAGGTCTCCAGCCGAAAATCAAAGGCGTCTAATGCTATTGCTGGGGACCTAAAACATCTTGTAGGGCACAAGATCAAATGCCCAAATGGTCCCACTATGTATTTTGTTCCTGAATCGTTTGCCATTCATCCCATCAGTCCTAATCTTGATTTAAGCTTCAATAATCCACTTGCCCGTCAAATGTTTATGCTTCACAATGCTCTTGGTGAAGCCTATCCCTAACTGCATCAGAGGGTATGACACCTCATGCTTCGTAATGGATTATGGACAAGTGGATGCACTAATCATATGATGGTGATCAAGTCTTCTCATGGACTCAACCTTACATCCATCGACAAGAGTCACATCACATTTGCTTGACCTTTGGTAAAAGCAAGGTATTGGGTCTAGGTAGAGTTGCAATATCAAAGGATCAACACATGGACAAAGTGATGCTTGTTGAGTCCCTTGGTTTCAACTTAGTGTCTGCCTCAATGCTTTGTGACTTGAACATGATTGTGATATTCGAAAATATCGCTGCCTTGTACTAATGGAATCGACAAGTCTCTAGTATTTGAAGGGTATAGGAAAGATGATCTATACATGGTAGATTTCTCAGCAGGTCCACAGACTTGCAGTATGTCTTCTTGCAAAAGCTTGAATCTCGGCTCGCATCGGAGGTGGGGCATGCTGGAATGAGGAACTTACACACACTCGCCAAGAAGAAGCATGTCATAGGCATCGAAGGTGTCAAGTTCAAGAAGGATCATTTGTGTGGTGCCTGCGAAGCTGGAAAGATGACCAGGGCAAAGCACCCCTCGAAGACAATCATGACGACATCTCAACCCTTCGAGCTGCTCCACATGGATTTGTTTGGCCCTACTCACTCTACCCTCACAACAACTGCTTGTCTCTATGGCTTCGTAATTGTTGATGACTGCTCAAGATACACATGGGTGCACATAATTCTCTACAAGACTGAAGTGCAAGATGTCTTTAGACGATTCGCCAATCGAGCAATGAACAATTATGGCGTCAAGATCAAGCATATCAGAAGTGATAACGACACTGAATTCAAGAACACCGGACTTGATCTTTATCTGGATACCATGGGAATCACTCATGAGTTCTCTGCTCCATACACGCCCCAGCAAAATGGCATCGTGGAGCGTAAGAACAGAACCCTCATTGAGATGGCTCGAACAATGCTCGACGAGTACAAGACACCAAGAAGGTTCGGCACGAAGCCATTGATACAGACTTGTCACGTCATCAACCGTGTTTATATCCATAAGCTTCAACAAAACATCCTATGAGCTCCTTCTCGGCAAGAAGCCAAATGCCGCCATTTCTTGAGTATTTGGGGCTAAGTGCTGGATCAAGGATCCTCATCACAAGTCAAAATTTGAACCCAAAGCTCACGAAGGCTTCATGCTCGGTTACGGAAAAGAATCACACTCTTACAGAGTCTTCAATCTCTATCTCTACAAAATCGTCGAAACTGTAGATGTGCGATTTGATGAAACCAATGGTTCACAAAGAGAGTTCCTGCCAAGTACACTAGACGAAGCTCCACCCAAATAATCTATCAAGCTAATGGGAACTGGTGAAATCATGCCTTCAAGCACAACTCAAGAGGAACTTATCATTTCGCACCTAACCAACCTCAAGACAATGCTCACCAAGACAATCCTTCCAATGATGACAACCATCAAGATGAGCAAAGTCTTCGTCTAGTTCATCCTCGAGTTGCAAATGAAGTACAGATTGAGAAGATAATCGATAGCATCAACGCACCTGGTCCGCTTACTCGCTCAAGAGCAACACAGCTAGCAAATTTCTGTGGGCACTTTTCCTTTGTATCAATATCGTAACCCAAGAAAGTTGTCAAGCTTTTATGGAACCGAATGGATTCAAGCTATGCAAGAAGAACTTCAATAGCCAAGCTGAATAATGTTTGGGAACTTGTCAAGCGTCCCGACCTCGCAAGCGTAACATTATTGGCACCAAATGGATATATCGAAACAAGCAAGATGAGCATGGTCAAGTCGTCGTAAACAAAGCAAGGCTTGTGGATCAAGGATATACTCAAGTTGAAGGAATTGACTTGATGAAACATTTGCTCCTGTAGCTAGTCTTGAAGCTATTCGCATACTACTAGCCTATGCTAACCACCACAACATCTTGCTCTATCAAATGGATGTGAAGAGTGCATTTCTCAACGGCAAGATTGAAGAAGAAGTATATGTCGCTCAACCACCGGCTTTGAAGATCCAAAACATCCCGATATGGTGTACAAGCTAAATAAAGCAATCAGATGGCCTCAAACAAGCTCCTCGCTACCGGTATGATACAATCAAAGACTTCAAGAGCAAAGGCTTCAAACCTGGATCCCTTGATCCCACACTCTTCACGAAGACATATGATGGTGAACTGTTTGTATGCCAAATATATGTGGATGACATAATCTTCTACCGCACCAACCGTAAGTATAGTGATGAGTTTGGATACATGATGCAAGAGCAATATCGATGTCCATGATGGGAGAGCTCAAGTTCTTCCTTGGTCTTCAAATTCACAAGAAATAAATGGCATCTTTATATCTCAAGAAAAATACCTCCAAGATTGTCTGAAGAAGTTTGGAATGCAAGAATGCAAAGGATACACGACGCTAATGCCAGCCAAACACCACTTGGGTCCCGACGATAATGGTAAAGAGTTCGATCAAAAGGTATACCGCTCCATGATTGGTTCCTTACTTTACCTATGTGCATCTAGGCCAGATATTATGCTTAGTGTTTGCATGTGTGCTCGATTCCAAGCGGCACCAAAGGAATCGCATCACTTAGCTGTGAAGCGAATTCTTCGATATTTGGCTCACACCCCAACACTCGGATTATGGTATCCAAAGGGCTCAAAATTTAATTTAGTTGGATTTTCAGATGCTGATTATGCTGGTGACAAAGTGGATCGCAAGTCTACATCAGGCACATGTCACTTTCTGGGACGATCACTCGTCTGTTGGTCTTCAAAGAAGCAGATCTGTGTGTCACTCTCAACTGCAGAATCTGAATACATTGCTGCTGGATCTTGTTGTGCTCAGCTTCTATGGATGAAGCAAACTCTCAAGGACTATGGCATCAATCTGACACAAGTACCTCTTTTCTGCGACAACGAAAGCGCCATCAAGATTGCGAACAATCCAGTCCAAAGACTCAAGACAAAGCACATTGAAATTCGTCATCATTTTCTCGTGGATCATGTCATGAAGAAAGATATTGACATCATTCACGCCAACATCAAGAGCAATGGCGATATCTTCACAAAGCCCTTGGATGAGAAAAGGTTTTGCAAGTTACTGGCGTGAGCTAAATATCTTGGAATCCTCAAATGTCCTGTGATCAAGCACACATCCTAACACTTATGCATGTTGATGACTTAGATGTGCAACACACGAAGTAACGTATATCTTCAATCAGTGAAGACTTACATTCTAAGTGTGAATACATTAACGTGGAATTTGACTTCGGAGCGCCACGATAATTGTGCGCCGTGTCTGGGTCTAATACTTCCTATACGGTGGGTAACGCCACCACCAAATTTCTTTGTTTGAAGTGTTTCACTCATGGCGTTATTTCTTGAAGCTATTCGCATTTGATTTGACTTCAACTTCAACCTATTTTCATGATTTTCTTCACTATGGATGGTCAATGGAGGAAAAGATGGAAGCCAACCTGAAAAGAGTGGACGCTATGGAGGAGGATCAAGAAGTCACTTCTCTCCCCCGACCTGATGGCTGGCACGAGGAATTCACGAGCTCGGTCCTGCCTGATTCAGTCAAACCACCCGGTGCTAAGCTTATCTCTTATAATAACATAAAAAGAGTGTTGCTTTTCTTCCCGCAGCCAAGATGCGTCCATGGGTGGACGACGCTCTAATTGTCACAGTCAAACTCCGCAAGGAAAATATGGACCTCAAGCAGCAAAATCAAAAGCTTGAAAAGGAGAATCGCATTCTAAAGGGAATTATTGCCAAGAACATTCCACCGTCACCTCCCAAGAAGGAGACTTGAATACATGGGTATGGGCACTCCCCTTGGCTTGTGCCAAGCTTGGGGGAGGTGCC
The DNA here is from genome assembly GCA_021605205.1 of Aegilops longissima. NCBI lineage: Eukaryota > Viridiplantae > Streptophyta > Magnoliopsida > Poales > Poaceae > Aegilops > Aegilops longissima. The sequence goes on along the minus strand of CM038678.1, from coordinate 345,403,342 downwards.
CCGGTATCGTATCACTATCACATCTTTACCTTTTATCGTTTTTCTTAGTTCGATCCTTTTTGTTATATCTTGGTTTAGTAGAATAAAGTTTTTAGTATGCTCTAGTTTTGAGTTTTGCTTTGTGTTCCCTCTATGTCATCGAGTCCGAGAGTTATATAATAGAAAGTAGTTTGAGTTGAGGGCTTTCCTTTCTTGACTTGATCTTGGAAAAAGAAAAGAGAATAAAAGAAGTAAAAAGATTATATAATCATCTTATGGAGAGTGACGACTTCACATATAAGAAGTATGTCACATGAAATTTGTTGAAGGTTGATAGACATAGTTTTGGTCATTGTTGCGATTAATAGGAAGCAAGAAAGAAAGAGAGGTCTCACATATAAATACACTATCTTGGACTTTTTTTTTACGATTGTGAGCACTCATTAAAATATTATATGCTAATAAGTTGATGTTGGACAAGGAAGACAACATAATCAATTATGTTTTCTTATATCCGAATAGAAGTTATATTGTGGGATCCTCCAACATATTGAGCTTGCTTCTCATCCCATGCTAGACAAATCTTTTGCACCAAGTAGAGATACTACTTGTGCATCCAACATCCATTAAACCAGTTTTGTCATAAGAGTCCACTATATCTACCTATGGATTAAGAAAGATCCTTCAAGTAAGTTGTCATCGATGCAAGCAATAAAAATGCTCTCTAAATATGTATGGTCTTTTAGTCTGAAGAAAATAAACTTTATACGAACTTGTGATATGGAAAATATAAAAGCGACAGACTGCAGAATAATGTTCTTTATCACAAGCAGCAATATAAAGTGATGTTCTTTTGCATTAAAATTTTGTGCATCCAACCATAAAAGCGGTAGCGATCCGACCTCAGACGGTCAAATCTCTGTGCATAAGTGTCATCCCTGGATTGGTAATGCTGACACACACAGTACTTGAAGGATTTATCATAGAGTGCAATCACACACTTATTACATCGAATGTCTCAAAAGAGAACCATTACAATAATATGGCTGAAGGCCATCTAAATAAGATAAATGCGGAAGCATCGAAGGTAAATGAATCCATCAACTCCAACGGCATAGCTGAGTGCACGACAACAACCTAGCGCACCTTACTCTTCGTCTGAAAAGTCTACAACATGATATGTTGCAGCCCGAAATGGGTCAGCACATGGAATATGCTGGCAAAATAAAACTGTAGAGCAATGAACAAGATAACTATAACTACTATCACTACATGCATATATGGCTGGTGGAGGCTCTATGGTTATCATTTTTGTGTAAAGCCAGTTTTTCCCTATTGCAAATGAATATATTTTATTTAACTATCAAGTTGGTTTATAAATATTGAGAAGGTTCCTCCAACTCAATCCCAATTAAACAATATTAATAACCCAACAAAATTAATTAAGAGTGATGAGATCAAATCAATAATTCAAGTACCAGATACTCAAGATGTCCATAACCGGGGACACGGCTAACCATGATTAGTTTGTACACTCTGCGGAGGTTTGCACACTTTTCCCCACAAGACTCGATCTCCTCCGTTGTATTTCTCGCACTGCATGATGTTTGAGAAATGGATGACCGAGACACAGTCTTTCCGAAGAGGTCCCCTTAACCGATAGATAGGCCGGTACACCTACAATCCCCTACATCTGCTAGCCCATCATGGAAAGGTTTCCCACAACTTAGTCAACTATGCCAGAGCCTATAATGGCTTGTGGATGCACATGGAAGTTTCTAGCATGAATAATCTTATGATCCCTTTGAGCCTGGGTGGTGAACCATAGGATGATCACACGGGTACTTCGGGATATCCCAGGACAACGCTGGATTGCTCCAGGTGCCCAGACAACCACTGGGTGCTCCAGGGTGCCTCAACCAATCCACCCAGATGTGTTTTAAAGTAGCCACCTTAAGTTAACCATTAATTAACAACTCTCACATCTGTCATGGATACACTCAACAAATCCATGTCTACGAGCATAGCATAGCAGTATAAGCATAACGTAGAAGTAACTCTGAAGGTTTGAAATAAAGGACAATAGGTTCTACCTCATCATCTACTTCGCAATACCCACATGTTAACAAATACTAACCATGCAATGTTTGAGGATTGAAACTAATGCATAAAAACTGGGTAATAAAGGGGTATGATCAAAGTATTACTTGCCTTGCTGACGATCGGAAAACACTAGTGACTCGTGGTAGGACGCTTCGCACTCTGGAAACTCTATCGCAAACAAACAATACCATACATAAGCACTCAAGCATAAGATGCAAGGGTAAAACTCAGATGAGAAAGTCCAAACTAAAAGTTCATTTGAAGAGCTTCTATTTGCAAAAAGAATCAATCGAATCGGAGCTACGAAACTCAAACTACGATCAAAGAAGTTCGAATTCAAATCTGCTTGCAACCAAATTTTAATTTGTCAAGACCATGTTCAAGTTGATTAACTGGAAAGAGTGGTTCGAGATGAAGATTTTGGCATTGGTTTCACTGGATTTGGACGAACGAGCAAAAAGTTGCGAGGGCTTGAAGATCAGGGGCTAATCTGCGATAAAAATAACCGCGGATAGGTCCCTGGCCAAAAATACAATAAAAATAAAAACACTAACGAACGAACGTTCGCTATCAGGGACAAACGGGCGACTATGTTCCCTAAAAGTGACGTTCGAGTGAACGTTCGCTAAATAGCGAACTCGAAAAAAACCGATTTAAACCGATCTAACGAAAAACCTAAAAAAGCGGGCGACGGTTTTAGAGGTTTTACCGATTCAGCAAAAAAACGGCGGGTCGGCGGCAGCGAGATCCGGCGAGTCCGGCGATATCTCCGGCGGCGGCGGGCAACGGCGCGGCGGGCGGCGGCGACAATAGCGGCAGGCAGCGACGCGAAGCGCGGCGGCAAAGCGACGGATCGGGCTTGCGGCGGATGCAGCGGTGGCGGATGGGTGGAGGCGGCAGCGGGCGGCGCATTATAAAGGGGCTGGGGGACGTGTGGCGTGGAGGAGGGGCAGGGCGGCGCGGAGTCCGGAGTCGGCACGGCGGCGACCCGTAAGCTCGGGCAGGACTCCGCCCGGAGTAGGAGGCGAGCGGGGCGCGCAGGTGCGCTGGCTGGGCCGTGGCATGGCTCGGTTGGCTGGGCCGGCCCAGTCCGCGGATGAAGAGTTTTTTTTAAACATTTCTCCAAAGAACAAGAATAAAACCATATAAAATTAAAATATACTATAGGCATATTACATATCAAAATTTTTAGAAAAAGATTTTCTACAACATGAACATTTTTCTAGCGTCAAATAAAATCCCCGAAAATTTAAATAAATCAAACACTGCTAGTGTTGCAATAAAACCCAATAAAAAATCATTTTAAAAATACCAAAATGATATTTCTCCAATTTTCTATTGTAGGGAATCATTTTACCCTAATTTCCACATATTTTATTTTGGAAAAAAATAATTTGAATAAAATCCAAATAACTCTAAACTGAGAATAATTTCAATGGGACTTTAAATTTGACTCTTTTAAACTTCCACCTCATATTTCATTGTAGCGACCTGACCCAAAATCGGTCAAATCTCCGTATGCATTCATCCCAAGATCATGCCGGTACTCACAAGACATCGATAAAGTAATCAAAGTTCAATCACACCGAATATCATTAAACGATTCTCATATAGAGTCTTTATTACAAGGAATAAATTCGCTCAAGGCCAACTCATGAGAAATAAACTACTAATGCTGCGAAGCGTCGAAGATAAGCGAGTCCATCCGACTCAAAGGGCAATCGCTAAGCGCGAGCGTAGCCTCACTCGATCGAATATATCTACGCAACATAATACGTTGCAGCCATGTAGGTCAGCTTTTGGAATAAGTCGGCAAGTCATGAAGAATAACAATAATAAAGTTACTAACTCTATATGCATTTTGGCTGTGGAGCTCTAAGTTTCATCATTTTGCTAAAAGCAAATTTTATCCTACTACAAAGGACTTACTTGCAATTTACTACAATTGTTGGTAGTTATTGAGATGGTTCCGCCAACCAATATCTCGCTCCCAATTATTAAGTCATAAAACCCTCAAATTAATTCATTAGTTTTAATGTTGAGATATCCGAATACTTCCAAGTTCCAGAGGCTCAAATGTCCGTGAATCGGGACACGGCTAATCGATTAGATCTTTAACTCTGCAGAGGGTTGCGACTTTCCCATAAGAATCATTCCTCCTTTAAAGTCTTCGCACTTCATGGTGTTTGAAGACGGACTAATGAAACAGGTCTTCCAAAGAGTTCTTCCGCTACTGCGGTACCCATCCAATCCTACCGTTCGTCTACTTCTCGTAGTACCGCCCAGCCAGCGTCACTACTAGGGTCAACCCAGCCAGAGCCCATAATGGCTTGCGGCTGCATGTAAGCTTCCGGTCATGGGGCATCCTCCTTCTCTTTGTGGCTGGGTGAAGCTTTCCGCAGGATGTCATGGCGCTTCTCCATGCATCCCGCCACCACTGGGTGCTCCAGGTGCCCGTCACAACCGCCCTCCACCCAAAGAGTGATTTTCAAGTCCATCTTGATCATTGTAGTTCATGGGGTTGTCATCATCATTGACTCTCACATCTTGCTTATGAATTTCACTCATCCCAAATCCCGCCTCTGAGCATAGCAAAGTAACTACTACATCCCGGTCATGGTAACAAGGATTGGTTCATCCTACCACATGATACTACTCAAGTTTAATGACTTCAAGATTTCACTACTGCATGCATGGTGGGGTGGTGACAACTACTAATGCACAAAAACATAGGTATAGAAATAACATGATCAAAACTTGCCTTGCCGATGATCCTCGTAAGCTAAAGAGTCGAGTAGCAAGCTTAGACTCAGAAACTCTACCGAGACAAACAATAGCACAATAAGCACAAAGCAATAGGATCACATAACACAACATAACAAAAGTAACATAACACAACAAAACAATCAAAACCAAATCCAAAAGAAAAACTCAAAGAAAACAACTCAAAGTTTTTCCTACTCCAAACAATAGCTAAAATAGTTTTTATATAAAAAATTCCTTAATATAACCTAATCATGGTTTTAAGTTAACTTAACAGAAAAGGTTTCACTAAGCAACTAGGAGCAAAAAGAATTAATTAAAAGCTATTATAAAACTCATATTAGGCCTAATCCAATTTCTATTAAGAAAATAAATTAAAACTTTTATTAATTATAAATAAAAGTTCATCTACTAGAGTGACAGAAACTAACATAGAATAACTAATCACAAGTTAAAAATAAATTCATTTACTAATTAAAATATTAGGAAAACAGATCTAGCTAATTAATTAGGATTAATAGGATTCTGCTTAAAACTAATTATTTATTAATCCTAAAATACCCAAGTTAATTTCTAGGGTTTGGCAATGACAAAATAAAGTTGGGACAAAAAGAATCATGCAAAATAATTTTTCTAACTCAAGTTATAGCAGATTTACTATTCTGACTAAAACTAAAATAAAGAAATTTTAGTTATTTTTAACATAGCTAAATATATATTCTACAGAAACTACATAAAATTTGCAATCCAACAAAAAAGAATCACTCAAAAATATTAAACAGAATAAAAGATATTAATTTTGAAAACAGAAACTATTCTGCTAAAACAGAAAATCAAAATAAAAGAAAAAGGCCTAATGGGCCTATCTCGTGCCTCTCACGTAACTTAGTCTAAACGGGCCTCGGGTTAAAACTAAAACGGGCGGCTAATTGACTAAAACCCTAACTAATAAACCGGACGAACCGGCGGTTCTTTTAATAAATCATACCCTTGGGGTTCTAATCCTAGCCACACGCTTGAGATCGGACGGGAGGGTGATCCCGACGACGCATCGAGTCCGGCGACGGCGGCGGCGGCGGCGAGAGTCGTCTGGGCTTCCGGGCGTCAGTGAGCTCGAGGAGTCGCCGTCTGGTCTGAGGGGAGGTCGGTGAGTGGTCCGGTGGCTGCGTTGGGGTCGGGTGGACTAGGGTGGCGGCGGCGGCGGGAGAGCTTGGCTCCCAAGTGCCGGGAGAGAGGAGAGGGGCTCCATGAGGCTAGGGGGAATGGGGTGCGGAGGGCTCGGCTTTTATAGCCGGGGCCTCGGGCGTCTTGGGTCGATCGGGCGATCGGGATCCGGATCCTTCGGGATCCGCGATCTCCCATGAGCTGCGCGTTGTGGGCGAGGGGAAGAAGATGGGGCGGGGCCCACGGGTCAGAGAGAGAGAGGGAGAGGCGAGGCGGCGGGTGGCCGAGGCCAAGGGAATTCGGATGCGAGGGGGTTGAGCTGGGCCGGCTCGGCTCGGCTGGCCTGGCCAGGTGGGCCGGCGCTGGCTGGGCCAGGCGGGGAGGGGTGCGGAGGGGCTCGGCTTTTATAGCCAGGGCCTCGGGCGTCTTCGGGGGGTTTTTCTTTTTAGAATTTTATTTTTTTTAAATAAAACAAAAACAGAAATAAAACTATATCTATAAATATTTTATATAGGGTATATATATACCAAAATGATCAGGGGAATATTCCCTTTCATTTGAACATTTTTCCAAAGGCAAAATCCAAACTTTATAAAAATCCATTTTTTTCAAATTCAAATAAAATTCAGATTTGAATCCAAATCTTTTGGCATTGTTTCCTCTGATATTTTTGGAGTGTCATGTTTGCTCCTCTCATACTTTTGATCAAGTATTTATCAGGCTTAGTTTTTGAAATGTTTCCCACTTGCCAAAGTTTGAAATTCAAATTCAAAACTCAAAATTCTCTGAAACTTCAAATGGCATTCAAATTCAAACAGGATGCATAGGATGCTTAGCTATAATTGTAAAACATTCCAAATAGGAAATTTGGGATGTTACAAACCTACCCACCTTAAGATGAATCTCGCCCTCGAGATTCGGGTTGGCTAGCAAATAGGTGCGAGTGGTCTCGAAGAAGATCTTCTTGGCGTCCCAGTGTGGCTTCTTCCTCGGTGTGGTGACTCCACAAAGACCTTGCAAAATTTGATGACCTTGCTGCGGGTGACTCGCTTGCAGTCTCGAGAATTCGGACGGGTTTCTCCTTGTAAGTCGATCACCGCAAGTCAGTATGGCCTCTAGGGGCACCGTGTCTCTCAACGGAACATCGGCCATGTCGGCATGGCACTTCTTCACCGAGAAACGTGGAAGACATCATGAACTCCGGACAATCCTTCCGCAATTCCAACTTGTACGCAACCTCTCCACGACGCCGAGGATTTTGTAGGGCCAATGAATCGGGTGCTAACTTTCCCTTGACACCAAACCTCTTGATTCCACGAAGTGGAGACACACGAAGATATGCTCGGTCTCCCACTTCGTAAGTCACCTCCTTGCGCCATTGTCGGCATAACTCTTACGTCTCGATTGTGCTATCTTGAGCCCGTCTCGAATCAGCTTGACTTTCTTCGAATCCTTGATAAGGTCGGACCCAAAAGTGATCGATCTCCAACACTATCCCACAAAGAATGGTGTTCTGCACCTCCTTCCGTATAGAGCTTCGAAAGGGGCCATCTTCAAACTGGATTGATAACTGTTGTTGTGTGAGAACTCTGCGTATGGCAAATTATCATCCCAGCTAGACCCATAGTCTAGCACACAAGCTCTCAACATGTCTTCCAGAATCTGATTGACTCTCTCGGTCTGTCCATCTGCTCATGGATGAAAAGCTGTCTCAATTCCAGCCTCGTACCCAAAGTTTCATGCAACCGCTTCCAAAACTTTGAGGTAAACTCGCGCCTCTATCTGACACGATTTTCCTCGGAACTCCATGCAGACATACGATCCTGGTCATGTATATCTTGGCCAACTTGGCACTGGTATAGGTAGTCTTCACGGGAATGAAGTGAGCTACCTTGGTCAAACGATCAACCACTATTCCTTCTCCTGAAATAACATGTCCGAGGAATCCAACTTCCTTCAACCAAAATTCACATTTGCTGAACTTGGCATACAACTGATGTTCTCGAAGTTTCTCCAGAACTAGACGCAAATGTTCCTTATGCTCTTCCTCGCTCTTGGAGAATATCAATATATCATCGATGAACACCACGACAAACTTGTCCAAATATTCCATGAACACCTTGTTCATCAAATTCATGAAGTATGCAGGAGCATTAGTCAATCCAAATGACATGACGGTATACTCATATAAACCATACCTGGTAGTGAATGCTGTTTTGGGTATATCCTTTTCACGAATCTTCAATCGATGATACCGATCAAGATCGATCTTAGAGAATACCTTGGCTCCAACAAGCTGATCAAACAAGTCATTGATCATCGGCAGGGGTACTTGTTCTTCATGGTTACTTCGCTCAAAGCACGATAATCCACAACCATCCTCAAGCTTCCATCCTTCTTCTCTACCAAAAGAACTGGGCTCCCCAAGGTGATGAGCTTGGACGAATATATCCTTTCTCCAATAACTCATTTATTTGATCCTTGATCTCTTTCAACTCATTCGGTGGCATCCGATAAGGTCTCTTGGATATTGGGGCTGTGCCGGGCAATAACTCAATCAGAAATTCAATGTCCCTGTCCGGTGGCATTCCTGGTAATTCCTCCGGGAACACATCGGGAAAGTCTTGCACCACCGCACTTCCTCCCGAACAACTCCCGTGAGGGAATGCACTGATTCTTCATCCGGCTGTGCTCGGCTACATACTTGATCCTCTTCGCTCCGGTGGTGAGCGAATAGACTTCTTGAACACACCAATGTTCCTTCAAACTTTGACAACCAATCCATGCCTAGGATTACATCCAAGGTCCGGGTTTCCAACACTATGAGGTCCACGGAAATTTGTGGTTCCCGATGTTGAGGGTTGCGGACAGCCTACACCGCCATCATTTCTCCTCCTGCGAATCGACACGAAGGGGCTTCTAAGGGTTCTAGTCGCAACCCGCACTTTTCCACAACTACCCTTGATATGAATGAATCGTTGCACCGTAATCAAAGAGAACCAAAACTAAACGTGAATTCAATAAAACTTACCAACCACGATGTTCCGGCTGATCATAGACGTTCTCCACGCCGATGTGGTTCACCCGAGCACGAGGGAACGGATTTGGCTTCTTCACGAGCCTCCATTGCCATTTCCATTCCTCTGCTTGGCCTCCGGCAGTCGGTGGCATAGTGCCCTATCTTCCGCACTTGAAGCGGTGATGTGGCTCAGATCCTTCTGAGCCGGGCAGAACGGTGCTGATTGCCATTACCATTGCCATTGCCATTGCCATGGCCTGACTTGTTGTCCCGGCTACGGTTGTTCCCATTTCCTCCATGGTTATGGCCTCCATGGTTATGATGGGTGTGCCCTCCCGAGTATGGTGCATAGCGGGCTTCACTGAGCTCCCGAGTTGTGCTTCCCCGACTGTACTTCCGCTATGCTTTCTATCTGCTGCTGCTTGCCTTCAAGAATGGTGGCCTTATCTACCAGCTCCTGGTAGTTGTTGAAGGTAGCCATAAGCTGCATGCTCAATTCATCATTGAGTCCCTCAAGGAACTTCTCCTGCTTGGCGGCATCTGTGGCCACATCATCAGGGGCATAGCGAGCGAGCTTGCTGAATTCATCCACGCATCGTGCCACAAGACGGTTCCCCGGGCGCAAGTTGCGGAACTCACGCTTCTTCGCACTCATGGCTCCAAATGAGACATGAGCGGTGCGGAAGGTTCGCTGGAATTGGTCCCAAGTGATGGCACCAATGGGAAAAGTGGCGTGTAATTCTCCCACCAAGAAGCTGCAGGTCCATCCAGTTGATGCGCGCAAAGCGCACCTTCTCAAAGATCGGTGCATCCAACGGTGACTAGCTCTCTCCGACTTTGCGGAGCCAATCATCACCACAATCGGCTCGGTGCTACTAGAGAACACCGCGGATTCAACCTCGTAAATCGAGTCAAGTTGCCACAAGGTGGTGGCGGTGGCGGTGGATTGTTGGCGTTGTTATTCGATTCGAATAAGGAGCTGCATCAAGCATTCTCTGCTTTGGAGCAGCTGGGTGAGCTCCGGAGGGAAACCAAAGGTCACGCCCTGGAGGCATCCGTGTTTTGGAGGGATGAGAAAATTAGAATAGAACAATGGTCTATGAGGAATAACACTACCCATATGAATGCACAATCATAACACACCAATCATTTATTCATTCCATTCAAACATGGTTCAAACTCGATTACAAAAGCTCATGACTAATCGAAGGAAAACATCGCCTAACTGATCGATTTAAAAGTAAAAGATAACATGGTGGTCGACTAAAAAGTCTTCATCGATGGCGCCTCCTCTTGGGGTTCCCTTCGTGGTACTCCTTCAAATCCTGATCATTGCTCACGAGGGTGCTTCATCTCCACTCGGGTAAAGGTCCTCTCCCAAGTCCATCTTTTCCTCTATCGCGCAAGCTTCATCTTCGTGTCGTCGACTATCTCCATGAAGTCCGTGATTTCTTCCTCATGGCCAAGGAAGTCTGCGCGTGCCTTCTCCTCCAGCCCATTCATGAACAAAAGCTTCCGTGTGTCTTCGAAGTTACGGCGAGTCCGAATCTCCGCTTCTCGAGAAGACACTCCAAGTCCCGGATGTACGAGAGAGTGGAATCGTCCTCAATGGTACGGATGATATCTCCATTCCTTGCCTGCGAGAAACCATGGCGAGGTCTCGAGTGATCGAGCTCGCCCTGTACTCCTCTCGGAGATGTCCAAGTGCTCGATAGATCGCCACGCCCCTTCCGATGATCCAGTTGAACTCGTGAACTCAAAGTTGATAGGCTCCGTGTGTCCTCCAAAGGTTCTCCCAGGATATGCTCCTCAATCTCAGAGCGGTGTCCGCTCGGAAGTGCATTAGTGGGTTTCCGGTGATCGAGGGTAGAGCTATCTTCAGCTGCTTCACCATCTGACCAGCTTTCTTCGAAGGGCATCGCCTCATCGGGCTGGCGTAACTCCGTAGCAAACTGGGTGAACTCGCGCCATCTAGAATGTTGCAAATGGGAGAAGAGTCGAATTGAACAGGGAGAATTATGGAATGAAAAGGATTCAAAGTAAATGGTCTCGCTATGGCTTTCCGATCCTAGGGGTTACGATCCTACGGTTAGCGTGTGCTCGATACCATCTCTCAGAGCGACCGACCCAAAATCGGTTAAATCTACGTGTCTGCATACCATCCCAAGATCATGCCGGTACTCACAAGACATCGATAAAGTAATCAAAGTTCAATCACACCTGAATATCATTAAACGATTCTCATATAGAGTCTTTATTACAAGGGTATAAATTCGGCTCAAGGCCAACTCATGAGAAATAAACTACTAATGCTGCGGAAGCATCGAAGATAAGCGAGTCCATCCGACTCCAAAGGGCAATCGCCAAGCACGGAGCGTAGCCTCACTCCCGATCGAATATATCTACGCAACATAATACGTTGCAGCCATGTAGGTCAGCTTTTGGAATAAGTCGGCAAGTCATGAAGAATAACAATAATAAAGTTACTAACTCTATATGCATTTTGGCTGTGGAGCTCTAAGTTTCATCATTTTGCGAAAAGCAAATTTTATCCTACTACAGTGGACTTACTTGCAATTTACTACAATTGTTGGTAGTTATTGAGATGGTTCCGCCAACCAATATCTCGCTCCCAATTATTAAGTCATAAAACCCTCAAATTAATTCATTAGTTTTAATGTTGAGATATCCGAATACTTCAAAGTTCCAGAGGCTCAAATGTCCGTGAATCGGGACACGGCTAATCGATTAGATCTTTAACTCTGCAGAGGGTTGCGACTTTCCCGCAAGAATCATTCCTCCTTTAAAGTCTTCACACTTCATGGTGTTTGAAGACGGACGAATGAAACAGGTCTTCCAAAGAGTTCTTCCGCTACTGCCGCACCCATCCAATCCTACCGCTCATCTACTTCTCGTAGTACCGCCCAGCCAGCGTCACTACTAGGGTCAACCCAGCCAGAGCCCATAATGGCTTGCGGCTGCATGTAAGCTTCCGGTCATGGGGCATCCATCCTTCTCTTTGTGGCTGGGTGAAGCTTTCCGCAGGATGTCATGGCGCTTCTCCATGCATCCTGCCACCACTGGTGCTCCAGGTGCCCGTCAACCGCCCTCCACCCAAGAGTGATTTTCCAAGTCCATCTTGATCATTGTAGTTCATGGGGTTGTCATCATCATTGACTCTCACATCTTGCTTATGAATTTCACTCATCCCAAATCCCGCCTCACGAGCATAGCAAAGTAACTACTACGCCCCGGTCATGGTAACAAGGGATTGGTTCATCCTACCACATGATACTACTCAAGTTTAATGACTTCAAGATTTCACTACTGCATGCATGGTGGGGTGGTGACAACTACTAATGCACAAAAACATAGGTATAGAAATAACATGATCAAAACTTGCCTTGTTGATGATCCTCGTAAGCTAAAGAGTCGAGTAGCAAGCTTAGACTCTGAAACTCTACCGAGACAAACAATAGCACAATAAGCACAAAGCAATAGGATCACATAACACAACATAACACAACAAAACAATCAAAACCAAATCCAAAAGAAAAACTCAAAGAAAACAACTCAAAGTTTTTCCTACTCCAAACAATAGCTAAAATAGTTTTTATATAACAAAAATTCCTTAATATAACCTAATCATGGTTTTAAGTTAACTTAACAGAAAAGGTTTCACTAAGCAACTAGGAGCAAAAAGAATTAATTAAAAAGCTATTATAAAACTCATATTAGGCCTAATCCAATTTCTATTAAGAAAATAAATTAAAACTTTTATTAATTATAAATAAAAGTTCATCTACTAGAGTGACAGAAACTAACATAGAATAACTAATCACAAGTTAAAAATAAATTCATTTACTAATTAAAATATTAGGAAAACAGATCTAGCTAATTAATTAGGATTAATAGGATTCTGCTTAAAACTAATTATTTATTAATCCTAAAATACCCAAGTTAATTTCTAGGGTTTGGCAATGACAAAATAAAGTTGGGACAAAAAGAATCATGCAAAAATAATTTTTCTAACTCAAGTTATAGCAGATTTACTATTCTGACTAAAACTAAAATAAAGCAATTTTAATTATTTTTAACATAGCTAAATATATATTCTACAGAAACTACATAAAATTTGCAATCCAACAAAAAAGAATTACTCAAAAATATTAAACAGAATAAAAGATATGAATTTTTGAAAACAGAAACTATTCTGCTAAAACAGAAAATCAAAATAAAAGAAAAGGCCTAATGGGCCTATATCAGTGCCTCCTGGCGTAACTTAGTCTAAACGGGCCTCAAGTTAAAACTAAAAGCGGGCCGCTAATTGACTAAAACCCTAACTAATAAACCGGACGAACCGCCGGTTCTTTTAATAAATCATACCCCTCGGGGTTCTAATCCTAGCCACACGCTTGAGATCGGACGGGGAGGGTGATCCCGACGACGCACTGAGTCCGGCGACGGCGGGCGGCGGCGGCGAGAGTCGTCGGGGCTTCCAAGGCCAGTGAGCTCGAGGAGTCGCTGTCAAGGGTGCGGGGAGGTCGGTGAGTGGTCCGTGGCGTGCTGGGGTCGGGTGGACTAGGGTGGCGACGGCGGCGACTTTGGCGGCGAGAGCTTCTGGCCTCCGCGTGCCGGGAGAGAGGGAGAGGGCTCCATGAGGCTAGGGGGGAATGGGGTGCGGAGGGCTTGGCTTTTATAGCCAGGGCCTCGGGCGTCTTCGGGTCGATCGGGCGATCGGGATCCCGGATCCTTCGGATCCGCGATCTCCCATGAGCTGCGCTATGGGCGAGGGGGGAAGAAGATGGGCGGGGCCCATGGGTCGAGAGAGAGAGGAGAGGCGAGGCGAGCGGGTGGCCGAGGCCAAGGGAATTCAAAGTGCGAGGGGTTGAGCTGGGCCGGCTCGGCTCTACTGGGCCAAAGGGAGGGGCGGAGGGGCTCGGCTTTTATAGCCGTGGCCTCAGGCCTTCGGGGGGTTTTTCTTTTTAGAATTTTATTTTTTAAAAATAAAACAAAAACAGAAATAAAACTATATCTATAAATATTTTATATAGGGTATATATATACCAAAATGATCGGGAATATTCCTTTCATTTGAACATTTTTCCAAAGGCAAAATCCAAACTTTATAAAAATCCATTTTTTTCAAATTCAAATAAAATTCAGATTTGAATCCAAATCTTTTGGCATTGTTTCCTCTGATATTTTTGGAGTGTCATGTTTGCTCCTCTCATACTTTTGATCAAGTATTTATCAGGCTTAGTTTTTGAAATGTTTCCCACTTGCCAAAGTTTGAAATTCAAATTCAAAACTCAAAATTCTCTGAAACTTCAAATGGCATTCAAATTCAAACAGGATGCATAGGATGCTTAGCTATAATTGTAAAACATTCCAAATAGGAAATTTGGGATGTTACATTCATATGTTTTGAAGAAGTCATTTATCTTGTCTCATGAAAATCATTGAGTTGCATAAAGTTTCTGAATTGGAAAAATATATCCAAATGAAATTCAAATATTTTCAGAACCATTTTCATTTTAAATGGAAGAAGTCATGTCATCTTCTCTCTAGGGTTTTGTATCTGAAAAGAATTTGAATTCATGGAGGTCAGAAAGCCAAGTTGAAAGTTTGGGAAAGTCATTCCCTCTCATTTAACTTTCAAAAAGTTTCAAATTTCACTCAATTTCACACAAGCAATCATACAATCAAATAAAACTATCTATTTAATAAAACATTCCAAAATTTAGAATTTTGGGATGCTACCAAAGCGCATGACAACCTCTGCTTCCCTCTGCGAAGGGCCTTTCTTTCATTTTTATTTCTACCTTTATACAATAGTCATGGTGATCTTCGCCTTTCCTTTTATATTTTCTCTTTTTAGCAGGGACTATGTGTTGGGTAAGATCCATACATATATATCCACTCGGATGTAGGTGTTCATAAATTATTATTGTTGACATTACCCTTGAGGTAAATGGTTGGGAGGCGAAACTATAAGCCCCTATCTTCCTATGTGTTTGATTGAAACTTTGATCTCATAAGTATCGTGTGAGTGTTAGCAATTATGAAATATTAAATGATGGTTGAGTATGTGAACTTGCTAAATAATATCTCTTACATTGACTCTTTCCGATGTTATGATAAATTGCAATTGTTCCAATGACCAAGATCATAGTTTGTTGGTTTTCAATGAAGTTCTTGATTCATGCCCTATCTTGTGAAAGAATTGTTACTTTAGCATGAGAAATTATATGACAATATGTGTTGTTGTTTTAAAGATGATCATGATGCCCTCATGTCCGTATTTTATTTTATCGACACCTCTATCTCTAAACATGTGGTCTTGATTATCGATTTCGGCTTTCGCTTGAGGACAAGCAAGGTCTAAGATTGGGGGAGTTGATACGTCCATTTTGCATCATGCTTTTATGTTGATATTTATTGAATTATGGGCTGTTATTTCACATTATGGTACAATACTTATGCATTTTCTCTCTTATTTTACAAGATTTACATGAAGAGGGAGAATGCCGACAGCTGGAATTCTAGACCGAAAAGGAGCAAATCTGAGAGACCTATTCTACACAACTCCAAATGTCCTCAAACTTTACAGAGAATTATTTTGGAATATATAAAAAATATTGGGCGAACAAACTATCGTAGGGGACTCACCAGGTGGCCACAAGCCTAGGGGCGTGCCCTACCCCCTAGGGCTTGTGGCCCGCTGGCCATCGCCTGGTGCCATTCTTCTACTATATGAAAGGTTTTGACCTAGAAAAAAAGAGCTTAAGGGGGAAATCGAAGCCATCTTCATCACCAAAGATCCTCTCATCGAGGGAGGGTCAATCTTCATCAACATCTTCACCAACACCATCTCCTCTCAAACCCTAGGTCATCTCTTGTATTGAATCTTTGTCCCAAAACCTCACATTGGTACCTGTGGGTTGCTAGTAGTGTTGATTACTCTCTGTAGTTTATTCTAGTTGGTTTATTTGGTGGAATATCATATGTTCAGATCCTTAATGATATTCAATACTCCTCTGATCTTGAACATGAACATGCTTTGTGAGTAGTTATGTTTGTTCCTGAGGACATGGGAGAAGTCTTGTTATAAGTAATCATGTGAATTTGGTATTCGTTCGATATTTTGATGAGATGTATGTTCTCTAGTGGTGTTATGTGAACGTCGACTTCATGACACTTCACCATGATTTGGGCCTAGGGGAAGGCATTGGGAAGTAATAAGTAGATGATGGGTTACTGGAGTGACAGAATCTTAAACCCTAGTTTATGCGTTGCTTTGTAAGGGGTTGATTTGGATCCACATGTTTCATGCTATGGTTAGATTTATCTTAATTCTTCTTTCATAGTTGAGGATTCTTGCGAGAGGGGTTAATCATAAGTGGGAGGCTTGTCCAAGTAAGGACAGCAGCCAAACACCGGTCCACCCACATATCAAATTATCGAAGTAACGAATGTGAATCATATGAGCATGATGAAAACTATCTTGACAATAATTACCATGTGTCCTCGGGAGCGCTTTGCTTTATATAAGAGTTTGCCTAGGCTTACCCTTTGCTATAAAAAGGATTGGGCCACCTTGCTTCACCTTTGCTACACTTTTTACTTGCTTCACCGGTCTATGATTGAATGCTTGAGTGACTTTATGTTTAGAACTGTTAATGATGTCAAGGGTGTGAGTAAACATGCAACTATGATAAAAACTCAAGTGGAACAAGTCATCAAAGCACAAAATGATTTGCTTAATGAAATGAACAATAATATGAATGATCATGTTGTTGGAGTAATGGCTAGGGGTGATAAGATGACTCGGGAACCTTTGTATCCTGAAGGCCATCCGAAGAGAGTTGAACAAGACTCCCAAAGAATTAGTACTAATGCACCTATTCCTTCTAGTAACAAAAAGAAAAATAAAGATGATAGGACTTTGCTTGCTTCTAGTGAACCTACTGTAGACACACCTGAGAATCCAAATGATATTTCTAATTCTAATGTTGAAACACAATCTGGTGATGAACATTAACCTAGTAGTGATGTTCATGCCGATGCTCAACCTAGTAATGATAATGATGTGGAAATAGAACCTGTTGTTGATCTTGATAACCCACATCCTAAGAATAAAAGATATGATAAGACATACTTCATTGCTAGGAAACATGGTAAAGAAAGAGAACCATGGGTTTAGAAACCCATGCATTTTCCCCCTAAAGCTTAAAACAATAAAGATGATGAAGAATTTGAGAAATTTGTTGAAATCCTTAAACCTATCCTTTTGCGCTTGCATTTGACTGATATTCTGAAAATGTCTCCTTATGCTAAGTATATGAAAGATATTGTTACAAATAAGATAAAGATACCGGAAGCTAACATTTCCACCATGCTTGCTAATTATTCATTTGAAGGTGGAATACCAAAGAAACTAGGGGGCCCAGGAATACCAACTATACCATGCTCCATTAAAAGAAACTATGTTAAAACTGCTTTGTGTGATCTAGGAGCTGGTGTTAGTGTTATGCCTTTCTCTTTATACCGAAGACTTGATTTGAACAAGTTGACACCAACTGAAATCTCTTTGCAAATGGTTGATAAATCAACTGCTATACCCATCGGTATTTGTGAGGATGTGCATGTCGTAGTTGCAAATATTACTATCTTAATGGACTTTCTTGTTCTTGATATACCTGAGGACGACAATATGTCGATCATCCTTGATAGAACTGTTTTGAATACTACAGGGGCTATTATTGATTGCAACAAAGGCAATGTCACTTTTCATGTCAACGGCAATGAGCATACAGTGCCCTTTCCCAAGAAACAACCTCAAGTGAATAGTATCAATTCTATTGGAAAATTTTCAACATTGACTATCGGAGGTTTTGAATTCCCTACTCCTACTGTCAAAAAAATGAAATTCTTATTGTTGGGGACATGCATATCCCCGTAGAGGTAACCTAGTATTATATGATGATTCTCCGGTTTCGTGTCATTTGGAAGAAGTTTGTTAATAAGACTTGATCAACCTTATTAATGGATTCCTTTTGACAGGCATGTGGTCGTTGAATTTAGTAAACACAATTTTCCGTACCCACTTTTTACTTTCTATTATTTAGAATAAGTAAAGTAGAAATGCCATAATTATATAGTTTTCTGAATTTTTCGTGCAATAAAAAATGACCAGAAAATAAAAGTTCAACAAATGCCCTGAAAATTTAATATGTTTTTTTCTGCAATATTTTAGAAATAGTGGCACTGAACACACCCTAGGGGGTTGCACCTGTGAGCCACAAGCTCACAGGGCGCACCCACCCCCTGGGCATGCCTAGCAAGCTTTTGGGGCCCACGTAGGCCCCCTCACTTATTGCTGCCACCCATGCTCTTCTTCTTCCTCCAGAAATAATCACTTGCTTACTCAAACCCGTGTTCTTGCTCATCTTGCTTTCCATTTTTGATCTCCTTACTAGGAACTCCATTTCCAAAACTGTTTTGGGGGATTGTTCATCGGTATGTGACTCCTTCGTTGGTCCAATTAGTTTTTGTTCTAGTGGTTTATTATTTGCACATTTAGCTATTGTTGGTGGCCATGTTCTTGAGCTTGCATGTCAAATTTATATGAGTCAAACTAGTTTTGGTGCATGATATGGCCTCTCACTTGTAGGAGTAGTTGGTATAGATTTTTTTGATTTTAGTTCACTTTTATTTTGAGTCACTAAAAATTTCACAGAGAGAAAATGTTTAGGAAGATGTTCCAAGGTGGTTCCTCAAGAAAGAAATCCCCAAGGCTCGCTCTAAGTGAGCCGGATCTTGAACCACCACAGGAAGCTCTAGTGCAAACTTGCGAATGGCCGTCGGATTATTTCATGACTCAAGCTGGTTTCAAGGAAGAATTTGATATGTACGTCCACAATGCCGGCTTGACGGACTTCTTGTCAGATAAGTGCTTGCAACATTACATTCACACTGATTCTTTTGTGCGGAGATTTGAGTATTCAGTCCATCACAATACACATTCTGTTTTATTTAATCTATGTAAAAATCATTTCGCATGTACCTAGAAGAATTTAATGAAGCATGTAAAATTCCGCAATGGGGTACTTAGACTGAACCTCGCAAATCTAATTGCACTGAGTTCCTTGATAGCATCACTAGGGGAAACGAGAAGCATAAGTGCATAACACAAGCTACTATAGGAAGCATTCACTTTCCTGCTTTACAATATTTTGCTCTCTTCATAGGTAGATGCATCAACGGTAAACATGACCATAGCCACCTTTGTGCCCCTGATCGCATTCTTCAGAGTGAGGTAATGAATGATAAAAAATTTAACTTGGGGGCTATTATTGCATATCGGTTACATAATAATGCCCTATATGGAGATTTTTATGGTGGAATTTATGCCACTCGTTTGGCTGATTATCTTGGGGTACCTGTAAGTGCATCTAGCGCCCCTTAGTAATTTTGGTGTACTAGAGACTTATAGGTTAAGGGACTAATGTGTTTGTGAGTGTACACAGGTATTATAAGTCTCTGAGGAGTTTGATATATCCAAAGAAAGTCAACCCCTAAAAATGAATCTCTTCATTTGAAGACTTTGGTTTTCTTGAAGACTTTGAAAATGAGGAAATTGGTGTGACCTTGAAGATATTGATATTGATGTGAGGACTATGAAGCATGAAGACTTCAGTTTTCGTAGTTTCATTTTCCTTTCTTGAGTCAGAGGAAACACCGTACTGTTAAAGGGGGTCGAGGTAATACTAAGGAAAAATTTCCATGTGATGCTCATCTCAAAGTGTACACATACCCAATCCTTCGAGTGAAGCCTTTGGAAATCTCATATAGTTCAGTAAATTCTTCAGTGACAGAGACGAAGATCTTCTGGTCTTTGAGGAATTTTTTTTGACTGAGGAGTTAGGAATTGCCAGTGCGAATTGCCTATTGTGAGGAACATGATAGCCCTGAGGAATTTGAGAGCTCAAATTTCTGACCGTTGCCATGCTTTGTGCCAGCTGTCCCAAATATCTTATCCACATAACGGCCATATCATTAGGGGCATTTATGTCTTATCATGCCGGGCTGCTCCCTGGCTATAAATAGCCGCCCTTCAACCACTAGCTGGTTGGCTGCTCAGAGAGATAGATTGACACTTGTCATTTAGAGCATTCCATCCTCCGAGGACTTTGAGAGAAAATCATCAGTGAGGAAAAACTCAAAACCCCAACACCTACAACCCAAAGTGATTGAGCATCACTGAAGAGATTGTTCCTGTGTGGAACTGATGCTTGTTACCTTTGAAGACTGTTCATCTTCCAGACAGTTAGGCGTCAAGGTCTAGAGCATCCAAGAGGAATTATGGATCGCTGAGTGACCAAGTTTGTGAAGGTTTGGAAGTCACCTTGAAGACTTACCATGAGTGATTGGGCGAGGTCTGTGTGACCTTAGCTCAAGGAGAATACGGTAAGGACTATGTGCTCTTTGGTTTAAATACCAAGCCGGTCCAACCAGACATACAACTGTCACATCAGTTGGAACTAGTCTACCAAATCACTGTCTTCAATGAGCTACTAGTTCTATTTCCTCAACCCTTTCATTTCCTCGTTTATGTGTTGATGAAATCGATCGTTACTGTTTGAAGACTTTGACTGAAGAGTTTCTCAATTTCCTCAATCCTATTTCTTCAGTCATCTAGTCTTCTGCCTGCTTATACTGTTTACACGCTACCTGTGCTCTGTGTATGTTTCATCTCATCATGATGACTATGCTACTGTCTTGTTATGCATGCACCTGAGTACTTTATCTGCTGCTTGTATTTCGTCACTTAGCTAATTCATCAAGTACTATTTCCTCACTGACGAATTTGTAAAAAATGCCTATTCACCCCCTCTAGTCGATATAACGCACTTTCAGTACCTATAAGAGATAATAATACCTAGTTGCCACCTGTATTCCTTGATTATGCAGCTATGGTACGTTTTTAGTTTCTTTAAAGGGGCGATCTGCCATTCCAGTACAGACTAATCTTTAACAGGTGCCGTGTTTTCTATATTACGCTTCCCGCTCTTGTTTTATTTAATTTTCAGGTAAAACGGAGATACTTCATACTTATGGAGGAGGCACACTTGTACAACGAGGTGCTATACAGACGGTTTTTAACCCCTTTCCGCGACGACATTTGGAACCATCGCCAAGTGAGTGACTATGATAGGGGGGTCCTTCCCACATGACCCAGAAACCATCGGGGATAGGGAGCCATCCAGACGCTGCATCCTTGCAACTCGTTTGTGCTCGCATTGCCATCGCAGTCGGTATTCTATGGTGCTACGTTTATGATGCGCGGTCCATCACAAACGATTCACGATTATAGAACGTGTATGATAAGCAGACAATCACACACATTCTATTTTCCCAAACCGTATGCGATAACTAATTAAGAAGATTAGCTAATCGTCGTACGAGTGTCGGACAGGATTATGAAATGTCGGACCGTCGTAACATCGTCGTACACGACAACTATCGCACACGCTATTATGTGGTGCAACGTTTATGATGCATACCACATCAGAAAGAGTTCATGGTTGCGAATCGTGTACGATAAGGCAACTATCACAAACGTTTCGTTTGCCCGCATCATTTTTGATATTGTCTAGCATCGCACACACTTTGCAAAGGGCAACTGTGTGCATGCTTGCACACATTTCCTCTCTATGAACAGTGTCAGATTATGGTGTATATTGCAAATGTTTGTGTTTTACAAACCGTGTGTGCCGTAACAACCTGGAGAGCATAATTTCACCATAATTTAATTGTTGCTATTTCAAATTGTACCGGATTTGAATTTGAATATATGCTATAGCTTTATTCATATCCGTCAGGTTCAAACAACAATGTATTATTCGATTCATAGGTACATATGTTCAAGAATTACATAAGAACCAAATAAAGAATGATGAACCACAGTTGTATACTTGTACTATTAAAGACAGTAAAGAAAGAGGCGAAATACATTTTGGTTGCTAAACAAGGTGAAGCGGAATGCCCATAGTGTGCCTTCCTCCATGCAGAAGGCACGCACGACTCTAGTCCAACCCTTTGTGATGGCCGACCGCCCATCCTTCACGGTCTTCATGAAAACATCTAGATAATCATCATGTTCTGGTAGAAATACTTTAACCCTTGCATACCCACCAATCATGTAGCTTGAGAGGTAATGTTGAGTAAACTGCTTTGGGAACCAATACAAAGGAAAAAGATTCAGACATTGTCATCTAGCTAACACAACTCATTATGGGCAGTAAAAAGAAGGCCGCAGAGTTCTTACTTACCATCCGCAGTTTGCTATTGTCTTGGATAAAGTGTAAACAAATAGTTTAATTGCCATCTTTTGACCCATTTTACTAACAATCTTTATGAGCTTCCTCACTTGATGCAGGTTCATCGATATCTCATTGCCCCATACGCAAAAGGGTCGAAGTGCGGATCTTTACCAATGACATATGTACCTAAAAGCACCAAGTTAATATTAGAAGCTAAACAGCAATTGCACAATGATGTAGTACAACACTCTTTTATAATATCTTATAACATCCAATATACTCACATATTAGATGAATTAACATCTTATATTATGGGACGAAAGGAGTTTATTGCATTTTTACAAATTATCGGCTGATTAACTGTTGCTGTATCCATGGGTTAGAGTTAGGTTGAGCTAGTTCGGGCTCAAATAGCCCTAAAGTATATCCAAACATGAGGGCTAGTTTGAGCTAGTTGCATCTAACCCACCCAAAAAAACTATCCCGCCCAAGAGGTGCTAAATGGAGCTAGTTCTCCTATTGCATTTATTGTCAATCTAACCCTGTCATCCAAACACCTCTTTGGATGGAGTTAGTTCAGCATTGGTCATGAGCTAGAAACTAAATCTAACCTCTAGCTAGGTAACACTCTTCCTTGTTGCTATGTAGCCTAGGATTGCATATTTAGACATTAAGTACATTGCATGTTGCTATATAGCCTCAGATATATTACATATGGCCCTAGTTAACCTAACGATAAATGGGTTCCAGATATATTTGATGAGGACATCAATACCATTGTTACACCCACAGCCCCTACTATTACATATAATGGACCAATTACTAGAGCTCGCGCACGCCAATTAAATTACCAGGTACTTTCGTTTCTTGGTAATGGTTCTAATGTTCATGAGATTATGATGCTGCCTAAATTGGATACATTTGTTTTGCTTACAAATGAAGGGCCTAGCTTGGAGAAGGATGAACATTGGAGCAAGAACAAGCATGTAGTTGATGGCATGCGCAAGGGGAACAAGAACGTTGTTACAAGTGATGATTTCAGGACTTTGAAGCCACCATAAGGAGTGAATGAAGCCTTGGACGAAATATACAAGATGCCACTTCATAAATTTCGTCCAGAGGCTATTCTAGGTGCTGCGTCACCTTATTATTGGGCCAGGCCCATGTAATTTCGAACTACATAAGTATAGGCTGTTTTAGAGTCCGTATGTGTGGGAAACAAGAGATAGGGTTGGTTTGGACCCCTTCCCCAAGGGCCACGAAATTCCCCTCTTCCTCCATATATACAGCCCTTAGGGCACCATTTAGACTTTGGGTTTTGTTTAGATCAAAAGTTTGCCATAGCTGCAACTTCACGTGCCGTTTTGTGTTCAACGACCAAACCAAGGCGCCACATAACCCCACCTTCATTAATAAAGCTTTCTCTTTATTCGCAATATCCAGATTGCAATCTCAGTTTCTTGCTTGTTCTTCATTTGCTCGCAGGAAATAGACCTCGTGGTCGGTTGATCATGCTCGGCGTGGTCAATAACCCCTCGGAAGTTGGTTTAGCGATTGCTAAGGCGCGACGTCTTCGCACGCTCAGAGTCGGATCGCCAAAGTCGACTCTCACGTAAAACGATTGCTATCTCATCGAAACATCGGGACACCTTTGCCTCTATCAAGTGGTATCAGATTTTCAGGTTGCTCGGTGAGATTTTACAGTTTTTCATAGTTTAGATCGAGTCTGTTTTTCATACCTACAGTCCACGAAAAAGCCAAAAAAATTAGGGTTAGTTCATCCTATCCGAACCAATCTGAGCCTTTGCATAATATTTTCTGTATTTGCTTTGTTGAATTTGTGGTTGCATCGTCGTGTCAAGTTGCTGGTCTTAGCGTCTAGTCCTTTAGAGTTACGAGTTCTGTTCACAGGTTGTCACGTCGCCGCTGCCATATATCACCACCGCATCATCATCATCACCGCTGCCATACACCACCATCGTCATCACCGCTGCCATATACCACCATCGTCATCGCCGCTACCATATACCACATATCCACCGCCATCACGCTAATCTGAGTCCACCTCCATCACAGATTCGCCACCAGTACGTGTTCCATCACCCTACAAATATCCGCCACCAGTCCGAGTTTCCACCAGATTCATCTCCGCCACGAGTCCTAGTCCGAGTCCAGTAATTGTTGCTTTGTTCTCGATTTCCAGATCACGTGATACTCTGAGTCGTGACAGAGTAGGACTCCCCAACATCCGAGCCATCCGCAGAAGAAAAATAGTTCCAGTTAAAAAAAAACTAAGTCTGGAAAATTCTGGCTTGGCAGTTTTTAGATCATTTGTAGACTTTTTCGAAAAAAATTTGTTGCGGAGCAAAAAAAAAGGAAAAAAGTGCAAAAAAAGAA
This sequence comes from Aegilops longissima, assembly GCA_021605205.1. Taxonomy (NCBI): domain Eukaryota; kingdom Viridiplantae; phylum Streptophyta; class Magnoliopsida; order Poales; family Poaceae; genus Aegilops; species Aegilops longissima. Next base: position 345,378,589 of record CM038678.1, on the reverse strand, counting down.
AAAAGAAAAAAAGAGGAAAAAAATTCAGAGTGTGCTCCTCCCTTGTTTATGTGCAGCGCCGTGTTTTTTGTTAGTGTTCTAGGCTCGCGTCTCTAGCACGATCTAGCCTAGGACCAGCACAGTACCGTCGTTGAGTGTTTATTCAACTTTGCATCTCTGAATTGATTATTGCTGACCCTTTTTGCTACCATATTACAAGCCTTCCCAGCTCCACATACATCTACATCGTGCGTTTGACTCTCCCTGGTAATCGCTCTATCCAAGCTTTGAGAGTTTTGACTACAACGGTTGCCGATCACCGCCGCTGGTAAGAACTGGTAAGAATTTGAGATTTGCTTGACGGATTTGTGACACCAGCCACCACCACCACTTGTTAGTAGTCTGAGGATCATATTCTTGTGTGTTTCTATTGCTGCTAACCATGCCAGATCACAAGCCGACAAGACTGACCGGGAGAACTTGACGAACAAGGAGCTTCATGATAAGTTTCAAAGAAATGATGAGTGGACAGGTGCAAGATGTGCTAAACAGATTTGACGAGGCCATGGAGAAGATAGATGGCATGGAGAAGACGTTTGAAACAAAGCTTTTAACAAGTTTGCTGAATTGCTTTCGCGTTTTCCACCACCACCACCGGCTGCACCTGCCGCACCTCTCCAACAACAACAACAACACCGACTACCTCCACGTCAGGAAACAGCCCTCCACCGAGCGAGCCGTGTCCCTCTTCAGCCTGGCCAAACTGCTGGTGCTGCTGTTGATACTTCTGTGGCTCCTGCTGCTGATGTGGAGGAGGATGATTATGTTGGAGATTACGAGGATGAGGTTGATGACAATCAGAACTACGTGCAACCACCAGCACCACAACCACCAGGTCGTCCACATGCAAATAATGGCAATGTTCGGGCTCCCCCTCAGGTACGAGATCATGACCATCTCCCTAAACTGAAATTGAATATTCCACTATTTGAGGGTAGATATGTTCCTGATATATATCTTACTTGGGAGTTAGAAACTGAACAATGATTTACATGTTTACAATATCCTGAGGAGAGACATGTTCCTGCTGCTGTTTGTACTTTCACTAGCTTTGCATGTGTTTGGTGGTCTGAACATTATCGATTATATCATGTTCCAGCTACTTGGGTTGCTTTGAAAACTGATATGCGTACTCGTTGGGTTCCACCATATTATCAACGTGAATTACTTCAAAAATTGCAGCGCTTAAGACAAGGAAAAATTCGGTAGAAGAATATTATCGAATTACAAACCGGCTTGATTAGATGTGGTATTGTTGAGGAGAATGAAGCTATGCTTGCACGCTTTCGGGTGGATTAAATAGAGAGATCAGACCATTCTAGACTACAAGGATTATAATAATATCACTCAATTATTCCATCTTGCTTGTAAAGCGAACGTGAAGTGCAGGATCGACGTGCATTGGCGCGACTAACTTTTCTCGCAGGTCGACCTTCATCATGGACACCACGTGCATCATCTACTTCCACACATTCTGCTACACGGCACCTCCGCCGGCTGCCACCTCCAACCATGATACAATAAAGCAGGCACAATCACCACTATCGCCAAGAGCACACCTTCCGGCCTGCAAAGAGCTCTTCTTCATCCATGGCATCAACAGGCAAACACATGATATTATTTGTCGACGTTGCAAGGGTGGAGGTCATTATGCGAGAGAATGCCCATCTAAGCGTGTGATGATTGTTACTGAGGATGGTGGGTATGAGTCCGCTAGTGACTATGATGAGGAGACTTTGGCTCTTATTACACATGAAGAACACGATGGAGATGATTACGATCATGAGACGCAATACATGGCTGTCAAGATGCCGACAGTATGAATTTTAGTTGCTCAACGTGTTTTGAGAGTGCAGGTTACACAAGCTGAGCAAAATCAGAGGCATAATTTGTTCCATACAAAGGGAGTTGTGAAGGAACGTTCTATTTGCGTCATCATAGATGGAGGGAGCTGCAACAACTTGGCTAACATGGAGATGGTGGAGAAGCTATCTCTCACCACAAGACCACATCCACATCCTTATTACATCCAATGGTTCAACAACAGCGACAAGGTTAAGGTAACACGTACTGTTCATGTGCATTTTAGTATCTCTACATATGCTGATTATGTTGATTGTGATGTGGTACCTATGCAAGCATGTTCCTTATTACTTGGTAGACCATGGAAATTTGATAAAAATTCTGTACACCATGGTAGAAACAATCAGTATACTCTTGTTCATAAGGATAAAATATTACTTTGCTTCCTATGACTCTGATTCCATTTTGAAAGATGATATTAATAGAGCTAATAAAGCAAAACAGGAGAAAAATAAGAGTGAAAATCAGATTGTGGCAAAAGAATTTGAGCAACAAATGAAGCCTAATAATAAACCATCTAGTGTTGCTTCTGAAATTAAATTGAAAAGTACATGTTTACTTGCCACCAAATCTGATATTGATGAGCTAGATTCTAGCAAATCTGTTTGCTATGCTTTTGTGTGCAAAGAGGCATTATTTTCATTCGAGGACGTGCCTTCCTCTTTGCCCCCCTGTTGTCACTTACATTTTGCAGGAGTTCGCTGACGTCTTCCCACAAGACGTGCCACCGGGATTACCACCTATTCGAGGGATTGAGCATCAAATTGACTTAATTCCCGGTGCATCGCTACCCAACCGTGCACCATACCGGACCAATGCAGAGGAGATGAAGGAGATTATGCGGCAAGTACAGGAGCTGCTCGACAAAGGTTATATACACGAATCTCTTAGTCCTTGTGCTGTTCCTATTATACTAGTGCCTAAAAAGGATGGTACGTCGCGTATGTGTGTTGATTGTAGAGGCATTAATAATATTACTATTCGTTATCGTCATCCTATTCCTAGGCTAGATGATATGCTTGATGAATTGAGTGGATCTACAATATTCTCTAAAGTTGATTTGCGTAGTGGATACCATCAAATTCGTATGAAATTGGGAGATGAATGGAAAACAGCATTTAAAACTAAGTTTGGTTTATATGAGTGGTTAGTCATGCCTTTTGGGTTAACTAATGCACCTAGTACTTTCATGAGACTAATGAACGAAGTTTTACGTGCTTTCATTGGACGATTTGTGGTTGTCTATTTTGATGATATACTGATTTATAGCAAATCTTTGGAAGAACATTTGGAACATTTATGTGTTGTTTTTAATGCTCTACGTGATGCTCGTTTGTTTGGTAACCTTGGGAAGTGCACCTTTTGCACCGACCGAGTATCTTTTCTATCTTTTCTTGGCTATGTTGTTACTTCACAGGGAATTGAAGTTGATAAAGCCAAGATTGAAGCTATTGAGAGTTGGCCGCAGCCCAAAACGGTCACACAAGTGAGGAGTTTTCTTGGACTTGCTGGTTTCTATAGGCGTTTTGTGAGAGATTTTAGCACCATTGCTGCACCTCTCAATGAGCTTACAAAGAAGGATGTGCCTTTTGTTTGGGGTACCGCACAGGAAGAAGCCTTCACGGTATTGAAAGATAAGTTGACACATGCTCCTTTACTCCAACTTCCTGACTTTAATAAGACTTTTGAGCTTGAATGTGATGCTAGTGGAATTGGATTAGGAGGTGTGTTATTACAAGATGGCAAACCTGTTGCATACTTTTCTGAAAAATTGAGTGGGCCTAGTCTGAACATTTCTACTTATGATAAAGAATTATATGCTCTTGTTTGGACTTTAGAGACATGGCAACATTATTTATGGCCCAAAGAATTTGTTATACATTCTGATCATGAATCTTTGAAACATATTAAAAGTCAAGCTAAACTGAATTGTAGACATGCTAAATGGGTTGAATTCATTGAGACTTTCCCTTATGTCATTAAACACAAGAAGGGTAAAGAAAATGTTATTGCTGATGCTTTGTCTCGTCGCTATACTATGCTTTCACAACTTGACTTCAAAATATTTGGTTTGGAGACCATCAAAGATCAATATGTGCATGATGCTGATTTTAAAGATGTAATGCAGAATTGTAAAGAAGGAAGAACATGGAACAAGTTCGTTATTAATGATGGTTTTGTGTTCCGTGCTAACAAGCTATGCATTCCTGCTAGCTCTGTTCGTCTTTTGTTGTTGCAGGAGGCGATGGAGGAGGATTAATGGGACACTTTGGCGTGAATAAGACGGAGGACGACTTGCTACACATTTCTTTTGGCCAAAGATGAGACGGGATGTTGAGCGTTTTGTTACTCGCTGCACTACATGTCAAAAAGCTAAGTCACGACTCAATCCTCATGGTTTATATATGCCTTTGCTGTACCTAGTGTTCCTTGGGAAGATATATCTATGGACTTTGTTTTAGGTTTACCTCGAACAAAGAAGGGAGGATAGCATATTTGTTGTCGTGGATAGATTCTTGAAAATGGCACACTTTATACCATGTCATAAAAGCGATGATGCTGTTAATGTTGCTGATTTGTTCTTTCGTGAAATTATTCGCTTGCATGGTGTGCCGAATACTATTGTTTCAGATCGTGATACTAAATTTCTTAGCCACTTTTGGAGATCTTTATGGGCTAAGTTGGGGACTAAACTGCTTTTTAGTACTACTTGTCACCCCCAAACGGATGGACAAACTGAAGTAGTCAATAGAACATTGTCTACTATGCTTAGGGCTGTTCTGAAGAACAATAAGAAAATGTGGGAAGAATGCTTGCCTCATATTGAATTTGCTTATAATCGTTCATTGCATTCTACTACTAAGATGTGCCCTTTTGAAATTGTGTATGGTTTCCTAGCTCATGCACCCATTGATTTGTTGCCTCTTCCATCTTCGGAGAAGGTAAATTTTGATGCTAAACAACATGCTGAATTGATCTTAAAAATGCATGAGTTAACTAAGGACAACATTGAGCGTATGAATGCTAAATATAAACTTGCTGGAGATAAGGGTAGAAAACATGTTGTCTTTGCACCTGGAGATCCTGTTTGGTTACATTTGCATAAGGATAGGTTTCCTAATTTGCGCAAACCAAAGCTAATGCCACGTGCTGATGGTCCATTTAAGGCGTTAGAGAAAATAAATTATAATGCATATAAACGTGAGCTGCCTGCAGATTTTGGGGTTAGTCCCACTTTTAACATTGCAGATTTGAAGCCTTATTTGGGTGAGGACGATGAGCTTCCGTCGAGGACGACTTCATTTCAAGAAGGGGAGGATGATGAGGACATCAATACCATTGTTACACCCACAACCCCTACTGTTACATATAATGGACCAATTACTAGAGCTCGCGCACGCCAATTAAATTACCAGGTACTTTCATTTCTTGGTAATGATTCTAATGTTCATGAGAATATGATACTGCCTAAATTGGATACATTTGTTTTGCTTACAAATGAAGGGCCTAGCTTGGAGAAGGATGAACATTGGAGCAAGAACAAGCATGGAGTTGATGGCATGCGCAAGGGGAACAAGAACGGAGTTACAAGTGATGATTTCAGGACTTTGAAGCCACCATAAGGAGTGAATGAAGCCTTGGACGAAATATAAAAGATGCCACTTCATAAATTTCATCCAGAGGCTATTCTAGGTGCTGCGTCACCTTATTATTGGGCCAGGCCCATGTAATTTCTAAATACATAAGTATAGGCTGTTTTAGAGTCCGTATGTGGGGAAACAAGAGATAGGGTTGGTTTGGACCCCTTCCCCAAGGGCCACGAAATTCCCCTCTTCCTCCATATATACAGCCCTTAGGGCACCGCTTAGACTTTGGGTTTTGTTTAGATCAAAAGTTCGCCATAGCTGCAACTTCACGCATTTCGCTTTGTGTTCAACGACCGCACCAAGGCGTCACAGAACCCCACCTTCATTAATAAAGTTTTCCTCTTTTATTCGCAATATCCAGATTGCAATGTCAGTTTCTTGCTTGTTCTTTGTTTGCTCGCAGGAAATAGACCCTCGTGGTCAGGTTGATCATGCTACGGCATGGTCAATAACCCCTCGGAAGTTGGTTTAGCGATTGCTAAGGCGCGACATCTTCGCACGTTCATAGTCGGATCGTCAAAGTCGACTCTCACAGAAAACGATTGCTATCTCATCGAAACATCGGGACACCTTTGCCTGTATCAGTATTCAGTTAAAAGTCTGATTCACCGATTAGTCCCTTATCAGCCCCCGGCCTATATGGTACCAGCTACCGATATCCTGAACAGATATAAGCCATGGGATGAAACTAACCTTGATGGAAAACAACAGTCGTTCCCAAAATTGTCCTATGTAGGTACATCGAGAGGCATGTTAAGTACACCAAGCTAAACATCAACCAAATATATCCATGGCAGACAAAATAATCTCCAAAAGATAGCTTCAGTGTGCAGGTGTAGGACCATGAAGTATGTCTAGAGGGGCGGGGGGTGATTAGACTACTTGACCAATTAAAAACTTAACCTTTTACCAATTTTAGACTTTGGAAGATTTTAGCTATCTTTGCACAAGTCAAGCAATCTTCACACAATTCAAGCAAGCATGCAAAGAGTATATGAGCAGCGGAATTTAAAGCATGCAACTTACAAGAATGTAAAGGGAAGGGTTTGGAGGATTCAAACGCAATTGGAGACACAGATGTTTTTGTCGTGGTTCCGATAGGTGGTGCTATCGTACATCCATGTTGATGGAGACTTCAACCCACGAAGGGTAACGGTTGCGCGAGTCCACGGAGGGCTCCACCCATGAAGGGTCCACGAAGAAGCAACCTTGTCTATCCCACCATGGCCGTTGCCCACGAAGGACTTGCCTCACTAGCGGTAGATCTTCACGAAGTAGGCGATCTCCTTGCCCTTACAAACTCCTTGGTTCAACTCCACAATCTTGTCGGAGGCTCCCAAGTGACACCTAGCCAATCTAGGAGACACCACTCTCCAAGAAGTAACAAATGGTGTGTTGATGATGAACTCCTTGCTCTTGTGCTTCAAATGATAGTCTCCCCAACACTCAACTCTCTCTCATAGGATTTGGATCTGGTGGAAAGAAGATTTGAGTGGAAAGCAACTTGGGGAAGGCTAGAGATCAAGATTCATATGGTAGGAATGGAATATCTTGGACTCAACACATGAGAAGGTGGTTCTCTCCCAGAACTGGTAAGTTGGAAGTGTAGGTTTGTTCTGATGGCTCTCTCCACGAATGAAGAGGAGGTGGAGGGGTATATATAGCCTCCACACAAAATCTAACCGTTACACACAATTTACCAAACTCGGTGGGACTGAATCAACAAACTCGGTCGGACCGATTTAGTAAACCTAGTGACCGTTAGTGATTTTGGTGGGACCGACATGCAACTCGGTAGGACCGATATGGTTAGGGTTAGGGCATAACGTAATCTCGGTGAGACCGACATACAAACTCGGTGAGACCGATTTTGGTAATTAGCTAACCAGAGAGTTGGTCGTAAACTCGGTGGGACCGATTCGCTCTTTTCGGTGAGACCGAAATGTTACGAAAGGAAACAGAGAGTTTACATTGCAATCTCGGTGGGACCGACGCTCACTTCGTTAGACCAAACGTTATGAAGGGAAACAGAGATTACAATCCCATCTCGGTGAGACCGTGATCCCTATCGGTGAGACCGATTTGCCTAGGGTTTGTGGCAGTGGCTATGACATTTGAACTCGGTGGCGCCGGATAGAAAGAATCGGTAGGACCGATTTTGACTTTGGGTTTAGGTCATATGTGGAAGTGAGAAAGTAGTTGAGGGTTTTTGGAGCATATCACTAAGCACTTGAAGCAAGAGGCTCATTAAGCAACACCTCATCCCTCCTTGATAGTATTGGCTTTTCCTATAGACTCAATGTGATCTTGGATCACTAAAATGTAAAATGTAGAGTCTTGAGCTTTTGAGCTTGAGCCAATCCTTTGTCCTTAATATTTTGAGGGATACACTTTCATCATCCATGCCATGCCATTCATTGAGCTTTCCTGAAATATTTGTCTTGGAATAGCATTAGCTCAATGAGCTATATGTTGTTATGAATTACCAAAACCACCTACGGATAGTTGCACTTTCAATCTCCCCCTTTTTGGTAATTGATGACAACATATAGATCAAAGCTTCGACAAATGATAATAAGATTGAAAAACATCGTCGCTTTGAGAAGTATGTGATAAGCAAGAGCTCCCCCTAAATTTGTGCATAGTTTAAGATTTGCTTTGGACTGCAAATGCACAAGGAATTAGGCTCATGGGTTACTCTTCCATGTCACATACATCTTGGTGGAGCGCTCAAAATAATAAAGATTGAATACATGCACTCATCACCAAGCAAAGTGAATGATCATATAAGGATAAGTAAGATAATATCATCTAACAAGCATAAGTGTAGCTTATGATCAAACACATGATCATCAATGTCTCACAGATAATAGCATAGTATCTCAAGCAATCAAAAGCAAACAAAGTTCAACCAAGAAGACAAGAGAGAACAAAAGCAAAATCTCTCTCTCGAAGCCTATGATCTATACATTTTTCTCCCCCTTTGGCAACAAGTTACCAAAGAGTTCCTAGAAAATGCATAGTACTATATCGTCTCTCAGGCTTGGTCTTTAGTTGGTGGTGTAGAGATGGCTCCTTGGACGAAGACTTCAGTTGATGTGGATGGAGTTGAAGGAGTTGGTGCTGGAGCTGGTTGCACTGGAGCTTTAGCTGGTGCAGATGAAGTGACTTTGGTGTCTTTCACTGGCTCTGCAGCTGATCTATGAGCTCGAGGCACTCTGGCAAATGCATCAGTAGTTGTCCCGCCCTTCCTCTCCTGCATGTCATCCTGTAGCTGCTCCACAACTGACTGAATCTCAGTTACTTTGACATCTAAATCATAGAATTTTTGTTCCATGCTTTCCAGGCTCTCCTGGTTTTGAGTTAGGGTGGCCAACCCCTTCTCAATCCTCAGAGTTGATGCTATCAAGTAACCAAGCTGGTCTTGCTTGCTCTTCAAAAATTACTCAGATGCCTCCTCTTGAGTTGGCATCTTGGCAGCCTTCTCTTTCTTTGCTTTCTCCTTCTTCTCTTGAGCTTGTACTGATGATGGTTCATTCTCATTCATCACAACTTGATTGTCCTCAAATTCTAGATAGAGAACAAAGTGTTCCTTATCCAACATATACTTTCCTGTGCCCATCTTTGAGTTAATCAACTCCTGAATTTGTGGGGCATATCCACAACTTCTCTTTTGGTCTGCTGCTGTCCTCTTGATAGTCTCAACCATGAGGCTCATGACCTTGAATTTCTGTGGCACATCAAATATGTGTAGCAAATTAATTGCATGCCCTCTGATCATGTTGTGGTCACCTGACTTGGGCAAAAGAGTGTGCCTTAGGATCCAGCTGATCGTTGGCAGCCCTGACAGAAGAAAATGGACTGACCCAAACTTGAAAGTCTCAAGAGCTTTGTCTGGGATCTCCTTGTACATATGTGACATAGAATTGTGATCCATCTTTTTCTTGGCATAGACGTCCAAGTCATCTTCACTCTCCTCTGGGGCATTGATCAGATTGGCCCATTCCTCAATAGTTGATTGGTATCTCGTACCTTCAGACATCCAAACTATCCTGCCATCTGGATAGAAATGAGTTGTGGAGTAGAATTGCATAATGAGCTCATCATTCCAGTTTGTGAGCTTCTGCCCAACAAAGTCTGCAACTCCACATGCACTAAACCTGTCATACACTCCAGGATAATGTTCTTCATTCTCCTTTATGTAGGTCCAGTCGACCCACCTCATATCAAACACTATAGGCTTCTTGTCCAACAAGATTGTCTCATAGAAATCCTCTTGTTCCTTTGTGTGGAACCTGTAATCAACAAAGAGTCCTTCTCCCGGTGGAATATGGATCGACTCTCTCCATAACCTCAACCCTGAGTCTCTCCTGATCTTCATGTTCTCAGCCACAGGATGAGCATCATTGTGGTCTGGAATCTTGGGTTTGAGCTTCCTCAGGACTTGTCCTTCATCATCTTCCTCAGCAGCAACATCAGGCACTGGGGCCTTGTTCTTTTCAGCAGCAGATATGTTCCTGGTATTCCTCTTAGGTGCACTCCTAGGCTTGGAGGCAGCTTTGGGTGCTTCTTTGGGCTTTGATGTTGCAGCCCCTGACTTTATAGCATCACCCATCAGCTTCTGTACCTTGGGTGCTGGTGCAGCAACCTCTTCTTCTTCTTCTTCTTCCATCATGGAAGGCTTTCCAATCACTCTGGCAATGGTCTTCTTGACCCTTTCCTTCCTTTTCTTTCCTTCTGCAGCAGGCTCTTTGGGTTGGGATTCCAAAGATGCTTGGGTGGAGGCTTTGGCTTTAGACATGGGTTGTCTTCCTGCTGGCCTTTTGACCTTCAGTCCTGGCTTAACTGTAGCTGAGCTATACTCCTTCTTGAGCACTTTCTTCTTTGAAATGGCCTCATCTTCTACTGCCACATAATCCTCATCCTCAGATTCTGAGGTTCTCTTCTTTCTTGTCCTGGTGGCAGCTTTGGGCAAATTGCTGGGAGTGCTTCTGCTTCCCTCATCTGAGCTGCTAGAGGGACTAGTGCCCCCACTCATCTGAATCTGCTCCTCTGACTTGTTCTGCCTGTCACTTTGGTCTGACATGTTGCAAACACTGACAGCAGACCCTGTGAATAGTTATAGATGAGATAGAGTGGATGAGCATCACAAAATGCAGATATTTTTGCAAAAGAATGATTCAAAAACTTAGTTTTAGTTTTCCACAGAAAGCATTTTGGATCAACTGATTTTCAAACTCGGTGATACCGAAGCAGTTTTGGAACCTAAAGTAGTGAACTCGGTCAGACTGAGTCACAGTTTGGCGGGCACCGAGACTGCTAGGGTTTCACAAAGTTCTAAAATCGGTCACACCGATTAGCAATTCTCGGTCAGACCGAGAGTTACTAGTGCAATGGCGTTAGCCGAATCGGTGGGACCGAGTTTTTCAACTCGGTGTGTCCGAGATGGTTTCAGCGGAAACCTAACCCTAAATTTTCAAATCGCATCTATTCTAAGGATTGTTTTGACTGGATAGAGGTGTTTCAATCGTGGCAAGAATCATAATGAACACAATGTGCTGAGAATCAGACGAGGATAACACTGTGATCGAGTTCATACCCTAGTTCGGCGATGAACTCGCTACGGCGGCAACGGCGGAAATGAAATCCATTGACGGCGGCGGAGACCAGCGACAGGAGGCGGCTGACAACGAAGTCGACGACCCAGAGACCTAGAAGGCAGAGCGAGCTATGCACGGGCGAAGAGGTTTGGAGAAAGTTTTCCAAAATCTTGCCCATGTGAATATATAGCCCGACACTGTCGGTGTGACCGAGTGGAACAACTCGGTGGCACCGAGATGCATAATCATTGATGATTCTGAACTCGGTGTGACTGAAAAGTTCAAATCGGTTGCACCAAGATTGAAAACCTAGATCGACTTAGTGATCTCGGTATGACCGAAATGGAGGAATCGGTCAGACCGAAGAGCACAAAGAAGTTTTGGAAGTTTAAGTCTATGACAAATCGGGGACTCCGAGTGCTCCTCACGCAGAGTGGTTCGAATCTGACTTGATCAAATTTTGTGATGTAGCATGAATAGAGTTTGAGACGAGAAAAGCATAGATAGCTAGAGAAGGTTCTTAGGCATTCTTGTCCATCCACTTGGCCAAAGAAAAAGAAACCAATCAATCAAAAAAGTGGATGTCCTCGAATGATTTAAATATGCAACCAACATGCTCACACAATAAAAAGACAAATGAAATATGTGACAAAGCATGCACAACCAATTCTAGCATCTATCAAACAATTGGCGATGACTAGGTCATCTATATATGAGTATATTGACTTAGGAGTCAAATGATAACATTTGATCATAGGTCATACTCATCATTTAAGCTCAAGTGGGGTTGCCACTTTTACATAATGCATTGATGTGTTCACATCATTAGAGTTGCTTTGACTCAATTCTTAGAGTTAAGCTCCCCCTAGATGTGAGATCCCCCCTTAGAGGGATGAACTAACCTTGAGTTTTGTCGATGATGACTTCATGTAGGTGTTGAAGATGTGGATGCTCAATGTTGATGTAGATCTTTTGGGGCAATCTTTGGAGTGAGTTGCACTTTCAATACCTACATGGGTTAGTCCCACAAGGAACATACAAGAATATCCATAGACATAGAGTGATGCACACACAAGATGATGTCCATGAAAACATTAGGTTACCTTGTCCCTTGCGTTACCAACATGAGGGTTTTGTGACTCCTTGAACTAGTGCAAGATATGGAAGTTGATTGCACTTGTCCTTGCCATAATGATATGAGTGAAGAATGTTGGTGGAGTCACCCTCAAGAACACTCTAGTTCTTCTTCTTCGGGATCCACATCATCTTGATGGGAATCCTTGGAGTTGTAGTTGTACTTGATGAAGTAGAACTTGACGTAGTCTTGGGAACCCACTTGACCAAGGCCTTAGGTGCTTCTTCAAATGCATCAATCTCCTCTTGAAGCTTGTCCTTGCCTTTGTTCTTGTGGTCTTGTGGTGGAAGATCATCTTGTGCTTGTGTTCCCTTGAAGGAAGTAGGATCATACTTCTCTTGTTCAGGAACAAACTTTGTCTTGGGGTATTGATCTTCTTCCCACTCAACTCCATTGGCATTGAACTTTCGTTCACAGCCAACACCTTGATTCTTCCGGTGCCTTCCTTGTTTGCGTACAATTTCCTCGAATTGCTTACTCCCGCAAGGCTCTTGTATACACCTTTCTCTATAATTCCTTCAATAAGCTGTTTTCTTGCTCAAGTGTAACTTGGCTAAGAGAATCATTAGTGGAATCAAGAGAACTACTAGAAGCAACAATATTGGATTTAGCATTATTATTGTTACTACTAGAGGAAGAATCTTTCTTGTTCTTGTTACTAGACTTGACTTGAGGCATGTAAGTAGATAAGAGTAAACGCTTGGCAATGTAAGAAGAACTTTTCTTACGGAGATCATCATTGATTGCCTTTAAGAACTCATGCTCTTGCTCAAGATTGAGCTTTTCAAAGTGTAACTTCTCATGAGCCCTTCAAAGTTCTCGATGATCTTTGAAGATAGTTTCATGAGCTAACTTAAGAGTGTTTAGTTCTTTAGTTAGAAGCTCAATCTTCTCCTTATCATTGTCATTCGTTTTATCTTGATTAGCATGATTAATTGACGTTTCATCATAGTATTCATCACTAGAGTTGTCAATAAGTAAATCATCATCACCTAACAAGTCATCTTCATCACTATTAAAATCAACATACTCGGGGTGTGTTACCTTAGGACCTTTGGCCATGAAGCATCTTCCAATTCCTTCATTTGGTGAATCAAATATGTCGTAGGAGTTGGTTGACACAAGTGCTAGACCGGCAACACCTTCATCTTGAGTATATTTGGAGTCGGAGTGATAGCTTCTCTCGGAGTGATTGTCGGAGTCGGAGCCGGATACCCATTCACCAACATGAGCTTGATGTCTTCGTTTTGTGTAGCTCTTTGATGACTTGTACTTCCTTTCCGAATCCTTGCTTCTCCGTGAGGGTCTTCGTTCATAACGATCATCTCTACTCCTTCTCTCTCTTGGTGGTGATTCTTCTCTTCTACTTCTTCTTTTGGAGAATCTTCTCTTCTTTTGTAGGGTGACATACACTCATTGAATAGTGTCCGGTCTCCCACAATTGTAGCAATTGCGCCTCGACTAGAAGATCTTTTGTCATTGTAGGACCTTGACTTAGAGCTTCTTTCTTTGCTTCTACTCTTGTAGAATTTGTTGAAGTTCTTCATCATTAAGCTCAATTCTTCATTGAAGGTTTGTTTCTCACTTGATGGTGTGGGGGCTTCACATGAGGCTTTGTAAGCACCACTTGACTTGTTGTGAAGTTCCTCCTTATCCTTGAGTGACATCTCATGAGCAACAATTCTTCCAATGACTTCCGTTGGCTTGAGATCTTTGTAATTTGGCATCATTTGGATCAATGTGCACACGGTATCATATTTTCCATCCAATGCTCTTAGGATCTTCTTGATGATGAATCTGTCGGTCATCTCTTCACTTCCTAAGCCGGCAATCTCATTTGTGATAAGAGCAAGCCTAGAGTACATTTCAGCGACACCTTCACCATCCTTCATTTTGAACTTGTCAAGCTGACTTTGGAGCACATCCAACTTGGATTCCTTGACGGAGTCGGTACCTTCATGCATATCAATCAAAGTATCCCAAATTTCCTTTGCATTCTCAAGACGGCTGATTTTGTTGAATTCTTCGGGGCATAATCCATTGAAGAGGATATCACAAGCTTGAGCGTTGTATTGCAGCATCTTCAATTCATCCGCACTAGCTTCACGGTTCGGTTCTCTCCCATCAAAGAATTCACCTTGCAAGCCAATACACACAATATCCCAAACGGCGGGGTTATGTCCAAGAATATGCATTTTCATCGTATGCTTCCAACTAGCAAAATTAGTGCCATCAAAGTAAGGACCTATATGGTGATAATTTCCCTCGCTAGACGCCATACTCTCCTAGGTTGTGAAACCAAGGCTATGACCACCAAAAGCTATGGAAATCAAAGCAAATGGAGACCAAAGCTCTGATACCACTTGTAGGACCTTGAAGTATGTCTAGAGGGGGGTGATTAGACTACTTGACCAATTAAAAACTTAACCTTTTCCCAATTTTAGACTTTGGCAGATTTTAGCTATCTTTGCACAAGTCAAGCAATCTTCACACAATTCAAGCAAGCTTGCAAAGAGTATATAAGCAGCGGAATTTAAAGCATGCAACTTGCAAGAATGTAAAGGGAAGGGTTTGGAGGATTCAAACGCAATTGGAGACACGGATGTTTTTGTCGTGGTTCCGATAGGTGGTGCTATCGTACATCCACGTTGATGGAGACTTCAACCCACGAAGGGTAACGGTTATGCTGAGTCCACGGAGGGCTCCACCCACGAAGGGTCCATGAAGAAGCAACCTTGTCTATCCCACCATGGTCGTCGCCCACGAAGGACTTGCCTCACTAGCGGTAGATCTTCATGAAGTAGGCGATCTCCTTGCCCTTACAAACTCCTTGGTTCAACTCCACAATCTTGTCGGAGGCTCCCAAGTGACACCTAGCCAATCTAGGAGACACCACTCTCCAAGAAGTAACAAATGGTGTGTTGATGATGAACTCCTTGCTCTTGTGCTTCAAATGATAGTCTCCCCGACACTCAACTCTCTCTCATAGGATTTGGATCTGGTGGAAAGAAGATTTGAGTGGAAAAAAACTTGGGGAATGCTAGAGATCAAGATTCATATGGTAGGAATGGAATATCTTGGCCTCAACACATGAGTAGGTGGTTCTCTCTCAGAACTGGTAAGTTAGAAGTGTAGGTTTGTTCTGATGGCTCTCTCCACGAATGAAGAGGAGGTGGAGGGGTGTCGGTGTCAAAACCGGCGGATCTCGGGTAGGGGGTCCCGAACTGTGCGTCTAGGCGGATGGTAGCAGGAGACAAGGGGCACGATGTTTTTACCTAGGTTCGGCCCTCTCGATGGAGGTAAAACCCTACTCCTGCTTGATTAATATTGATGATATGGGTAGTACAAGAGTAGATCTACCATGAGATCGTAGAGGCTAAACCCTAGAAGCTAACCTATGATATGATTGTTGTTCGTCCCACGGACTAAAACCCTCCGGTTTATATAGACACCGAGAGGGATAGGGTTACAGTCGGTTACAATGGGAGGAGATCTACATATCCGTATCGCCAAGCTTGCCTTCCACGCCAAGGAAAGTCCCATCCGGACACGGGACGCAGTCTTCAATCTTGTATCTTCATAGTCCAGGAGTCCGGCCGAAGGTTATAGTCCGGCCATCCGGACACCCCCTAATCCAGGACTCCCTCGGTAGCCCCTGAACCAGGCTTCAATGACGACGAGTTCGGCGTGCAGATTGTCTTCGGCATTGCAAGGCGGGTTCCTCCTCCTAATACTTCATAGAAGATTTTGAACACAAGGATAGTGTCCGGCTCTGTAAAATAAGTTCCACATACCACCGTAGAGAGAATAACATTTGCACAAATCTAATCTGCTGACGTATTCCGTAGCATGACATCACACCACGGCCAAGACTTTATTCGAATCGTTTTACTGTCCCACCTCAGCGCGTTTAGCGAGGCGGTTTCCTTGGCATGTCTTGTCGAAGCAGAGATCGTGTCCCCTTATTCCGGGATTCTCATTAATACGGGCGTGGGTAACCCAATCATGCCCGTTGGTATGTCTCCTCTATCAAAGGCGAGTCCCAAACGGTTACAGGGAGGGCTCTTGGTATTCATCCTCTTTACAAAGAGACCAAGGCTCGACTCCTTTCTTTCAATCTCAATCGAATCCGCCTCTCACCTTGAGTTCCAACACCCAAAGCTCCAGATTCAGGCGCTTCGGACCTTCGATGATGTCCGGTTCCGACCTTCAAGGCCGGTGGATGCCTTCCTCCGTTACGGAAGAAGACATGCTAAAGCTAAGAGATGCCAGGTATCTAACCGCGAAATTCAGATAGGCTACCTGCTCAAGGGCAGGTTATTCCCACTCCCAAGCCTGGTGAGAGCGTGGTGTTCGCGTCTCACTTCCTTCGGGGGCTAGGCTTCCAGACGGACCCCTTCGTGAGGGGGCTCATGTTTTATTATGGGTTGGAATTTCACGACTTGGCTCCGGAGTCCATCCTCCACATCTCATCGCTCATTGTCGTAGCGGCCTTCCTCCGCTCTACTCCTCACTTCAAATTGTGGCTTAAGACCTTCAAAGTAGAGCCAAGATGATCGAGGGGCAGCACGCAGAGTCTTGGAGGTGCTGTCATAAGCAAGAATGCCGACGCCCATGGCCCGAGGGCTCTTTTCAAGAGGAGTTCAACTTATGGCAACGAGAGGTTTTATATCACAGCTCCTGGGGCACCAAGTGGGTGGCGCCACCTGCCTTTCGCTCGGGTCCCCCACCACAGCTAGCGTCATGGGTCAATAAAGGGTTTAATTGGGGGCCGTCCAAGGACGTGCCCTTGTTGCAGGGCCGCATTCGAGATCTCCTAGAAAGAGACATCAATCTGGTCGTAGAGGACGCAGTCAGGTTGATTCGCCGCACCTGCCCCGCAAACGCCACCCCTCCGCCTGTGGGAGTTTAATCCGAGGGACCATGAGCCCTCCAACATTTTATGGGCGCGACGCCCATGGAGATGTACAAATTGTTCTTCGGATCACAAGCAATGTGTCCGACTCGATCAAGACGCAGGTCTGAGCTGCAATCGCCTGGATACTCAAGTAAGTAGCCCTGCATGCTCGGACACACTATCTGTATATTTATCATAAAATTGCCCTTAAAAGAGTTGTCCCTTAAACAGGAGGATAGCGAAAGCAAAGCTAATCAGTGTCCGCCCTCCCCGAGACCACACCGGATCCCGTGTTAACCAGATGTTGGAGGTTGCGCCTTTGGAAGAAGGCGAAGGGGGAACAAGGAGCTACCGCCCCCAAAGGAGGCTGTCGGGAAAGGAGGAATCGAGAATTCCTCTATCCAGGGGAAGAAGAGGACCGCCTCTGAAGACCCGGAGATCATGGTCTCAAAGCGGGGGAAGAAATCTTCGTCAGAGGGTCCTGCACCGGGGGATGCCTCGGCCGCACTGTGCCCCCAAAGGGATCAACCCTCCACCGAGCCGTAAGTAGAGAAGGGAGTTTTTAAAAATAAGAGACATACCTATTCTATTTCTGAGAAAGATAACCAAAATTTTACCTTGTAGTTCGAATCTCAGCCCTTCTCAGCAGAGCTCATCTTCAGGGGATCTTCGTTCGGAGATGATGGAGAGTGGAACGCCTCCCCCTGCCGTACCGCCTTGCGAGGCGGGCGACCCTGAGGTGTCCTCACGGAGGGTTTCTCCAAATCCGGCAGGGCCGGAAGGCAATCGTATGCCCCCCCAAGGTCCTCCGCGTCCGGCCTTCGAAAAAGCCATCAGACGAGTCCGGCACCGTCCGGTGCACGGTCGGAGGGGCTGAAGGATCTGCTCGGGCGAGCGTCTATCTCAGAAGAACACCGTGCATTGATGGGTACGGTGATTGAAAGGGTTTCATCCGCGGAGAGCGGGTTGTACGACGCCGTCAGGAGTTTACTGACAGGCTTTGAGGTACGTGAAATGATGTACCTTTTGACAGTTCCGCATATATAAGATTCGCCCTGTGTAGATAGTAGCCCCTGAGACTCGGTGCGTTGTAAAAAATGATGGCGCGCCGAGGATCATAATCCTAGGTATAATATGTCACCCTTTGTATGTAGGTGGCGGCGTTCGTGGCTAGCGGATCGATGAATTTGCCGAGCTAAAGCGGCAACTTGACGTGGCAGATGTCGACATCGAGCTTGTCAACAAGCGGCTTGACGAGGCACAAGGTATGTAATTTCTCCGAAGGCACCTGGTAAGAGGAGCTTGATGCCCATATCTTACAACATGTGTGCTTGATGCAGATGGTCCCGCTGCCATGGAGAACCTTCGGGCGGAACTTGCCCGAGCCAAGGAGCAAGCCAGGAAAAGCGATGCGGCTGTTTTAAAGGCGGTGAAGAGCTGAAAGTTTAACAGCTGCTCACTCGCCAAGCAAGAAGGAAATGGCCGAGATGGCTGTGAAGTTGAAGAATGCTGCCGACCGCTGCAAGCTTCTTGAAAAGAAGATCGGGCGAATGAAGGACTCAAGAAGGCCACTACCGAGGCGAAGGATGCTCGCTCTGCGATGAGAGCTATGAAGGAGGAGCTACGCCGGCCGAGATATAGCGGCCGGAAAGCCCTTTATGTTGCGGATGAAGTTCGGGATCCTAAATATGCTCCGCTGGACCGCTGTGGAGGCGGCGGACACTTATCTGGACTTGGCGGCGAGTGCCGCGGACGCGGCCGAACACTTCCGAGATCAAAAGGATCACGAAGTGGAAAAGCTTTTTTGGTCGCAGTTCCACAGTCCAGAGCGGCCACTTCCATTAACCGATCATTTGGCCGCACGGGCGGAGCTGAATAGGTTATCCGGACTCGCCATGAAGTATGTCGTGAGTCATCTGTGGCTGGAAAGGCCTGAGCCGAAGAGTTATTTTAGCTTGGTGCAGCAGTTCCTTGGTGCGGTGGCGCATATCAATGCAATGAAAAGGTCGGCGTGCATAGAGGGTGCGCGGATGGCTCTTGCCCGTGTCAAGACATACTGGGCGGAGATGAAGGCCGTCGCTGTTGCATCCCAAGATTCGGACGGGAGCCGAGTACCCGCCGAGCACTATTTTCAGGAAGTTTTGCAGGGCGCTCGTTTAATAGAGATGTAGTGCTCGAAGGATATTATGTTCGAATAACATGTATTATTGTAAAACAATGTTTCGGGGGAATATAAAAGCTTTTTATATTTGTGCCTTCAAGAATTAAAATACCTCCTGCGGCCATTAATGTATATGTATATATAACCCTAAAGATGGCGGTTCGCTTCAGCCCCCACGCATATAATGTGGGGTGTTCGCAAAAGGCGATTTTCACACTTGATCCAACGCCTTGGTCCTATTAAGGAGGTGATAGCGCAGCTTAACTAGGCAACAGACTATAATGCTTTATCACTTTCACTTAGCCATAGGAGTTTGACAAGGGGCTACTATATAGCCCCTAGGGGCACCGCGCCACCCGAATTGAGGCGCGTGTGTGCTTGGCCGAAACGGCCCTTCGTTAATGCGGAGGAATCCTAAAGATTTCAAGGGTCATCGAGTGGTTGACCAGTCTCACGCTATATCATGACAGTCGGTTTTCGCTTTCATCGAGGTGCCCGCCGGCGAACCGGGCACAATCGCAGAGTTCTCCCGGTGCCGCCTTAGCCGATAGAGCGGAACGTAAGGATGCAAAACACAGGAGCTGGCCAAACCCAACATTTGACCAAAGACATGATTCGAAGTTGATGCATATAAGGCCAAACTCGCGACGCCGAACACTCCCTAAGGTATTCGGTCTTTATGAAAACGGGCTGAACAACGCCCTTGGTAATAAGCCCCTGGTGTCTAGGTACGCGCAAAATTCTGACGTGGCCACATGCCAAGACGCCAACCTCCTCCTCGGTTATATCACGAAACCGGGGGATGTGTATCAACAAGAGACAGTAAAAAAGGTTTACGCAGGGTCTTAATCTGAAAAGAATCCTTAGAGTGGGTCCCTACTGCACGTCTGCGCATGTGTCTCCGTTGTGCCGTATCCTGGACGGGTGTAGCACGGTGTTCATATGTAAAAGAGAGGAACTTAGTTGAAAAAGATCGTGCGAAAATGTACGTTATATTAAATAAACAAAGTATAATTCAAAAAATGAATAAAATTGAGCTTTATTGTCTCTTGTTGTACATGCGCGGAGCCCCTTGTACGGGGGTATGCGGCTAGTAATCCCTTGTATGTTTACGCCGGACTTGTCTAGCCATGTCCAGGGTCTGAACGACCTGTTTAGGTGCTTTGATTAGTGAAGCGAGTTTAGTGTGTGGCTGTCAATGCAGCCGCACAATCTTCCGCGCTCGAGGAGCACTCGATATTTCCCTTTAATGAGATGATGCCTCGCGGACCGGGCATTTTAAGTGTAAGAGATGCATAATGCGGTACTGCATTAAAGCGGGCGAAAGCTTCACGTCCGAGTAGTGCTTGATAGCTACTTGTAAATGGGGCTATGTGGAAGGTTAGCTTTTCACGGCGGAAGTTGTCGGCGAGCGAACATAACTTCTAGCAGGAGAGAGCCCGCATAATGGGCGATGGGCTGGCGTTACCCTTGAAGGGAAGTGTTGCTATGGCGAATTTTTGTTGGGTCTATCCCCATTTTATGGATTGTGTCCCGATATAGCAGGTTTAGATCACCGCCGCCGGCCCATTAGGACTTGTTTAAAGCGGAGTCCGCCAATTATCGGATCTATATCAAGGCTTCCAGCCTGCATTCCGGATACTTCTAGAGTAATCCCGATGGTCAAGGTGATCGGTTTTAACAACCAAAGGCGGGACTCCTCTCGATAGGCCGTATGGCGCGTATCTCTATAGGCGCCACTGCTTTTTCCCTTTTGTCACGTGAAGTGAGTTTACTGCTTTGACTTCTTGTGGGAAATTCTTTTGTTTTCCGTGCTCTGCTTGTGGGGTTCGCTATCGCCCTCGCTGGTGTGTCGAGCCCTTGTGTTCGCATTGAGTTTGCCGGATTGCTTGAAGACCCAACAATCTCTGTGGGTATGGTTTGCGTGCTTCCCGAGTACTGTGGATTTGGCATATGTTGTCCAAGATTTTGTTCAGTTAGATAGCTCGTCCTTTTATCCTTGAGGGGCAGCTTTTTCGATTCTGCCGAGAGCTTTTGAATCCGGCGCTGATCGCCATGCTCTTCGGCTGTTTCCTTGGTCCGCGCTGGTCCTTGCTGCGCTATGGTTTCCGCTTCCATCCCTAACTTCGGATGTACTTGGGTCGCTAGCACTGCATCTTGCCAACCAGCTATCCTCTCATGCGCAAAAGCGGGTCATGAGGTTTGTTAATGCGACCATTGTTCTTGGCTTTTCTTGGCCGAGGTGTCTGGCGAGCCATTCGTCTCAGACGCTGTGTTTGAAAGCTGCTAAGGCTCCGACGTCCGCACAGTCGACTATCTGGGGTTTTTTAGTAAGGAATCTGTTCCAGAATTTCTGGGCTGACTCTCCGGGTTGTTGAGTTATGTGACTTAAATCGTCTGCATCCGGAGGTCGGACATAGGTCCCTTGAAAATTTGCCCGAAAAGCATCCTCGAGCTCTTCCCAACTTCCAATGGTGTTTTTGGGAAGGCTTTTAAGCCAATGCCGGGCTGACCCTTTGAGCTTGAGGGTAAGTATTTTATGGCGTGAGGTCATCTCCTCTAGCCATGTGTATGTGGAGGATGTAATCCTCAATCCAAACTCTGTGGTCTGTTGTTCCGTCAGATGCCTCTATGTTTATGGGCTTGAATCCCATCGAAATTATGATCCAAAGACCTCATCGGTGAAACATAGGGGTGTGCGGCACCCCTATATTTGGGTGTACCGTGATATTCGGATACTTGATACATTGCATTGCTTACTAGAGCTTGCTTTCTTGGCTGTAGATAGATCTGGCTGGGCCGTCTTTTGATGTGAATCTCAGCGGATCGCGTCGGCTTGTGTGGCACCTTTGCCGCCTATGTTGGCCATGGGGTTGTTCGCCCGACCGGTGGCTTCCTTATTTTTTGATTATGGGGCTCAAGGCCTCCTCATCAAATTCGCAGTAATTTTCGCTCGGATAGTTTTTGTGTGGCGATCGTCACCCGATTTGTCTCATGTGTCGAGTACTTTGCTCCATCTAATTCTGAGTGCATCTTCCGCTGTTTTGAGCTTCCACTTGATTTTTCAGGCTACGCGAGCGGCGGCGCAGCCTTTTGTGGAGGTTCTTCTGCTCCAAAGAATTTGTCCGGCGTGAGGTCGTCCGGACTGTTATTTTCGCCGGGACGGGTTGTTTGGTTTGTTCATCCAAGTTGCCCTGTTCGGACGGTTGCTCGATGGCATGTTCGCCATCCGCCGGGTTCGCCCCGCCTGTGGCTGGGTCTCAGATGGCTGTTGTCTCTGCCGAGGTGGGTTTGGAGGGCGCCACGCCGCCGCTTTGATCGCTTTTCGAGGGAACGATCCTCGTTACGCCCCTTTGTTCCTCGTCGTCGCTTTTTTAGGTGTGTCCACCATGTATACATCGTGAGATGAGGTGGTTGTCCAAAGGCCCTATAGGCGCTGGTTCCTGTTCGCCTCCTAAATCGCCTTTCATACCGCCGATGTCTTCGAGTCGAAGTCGAGCATGTCGGTTAAATCATCGACAGTGGCTACGAAGTGGGTGGGGGTGGGCTCTGAATTTCTTCGTCATCCGTATCCCAACCTTGCTGACCATAGTCCGGCCAGGGCTCTCCTGATAAAGAGAGAGACTTTAGTGAATTCAGAATGTCGCCGAAGGGCGAGTGCTGAAAGATGTCCGCGGCGGCGAACTCCATGATTGGCGCCCAATCAGATTCGACCGGCGGGGGCGCGGAAGGTTCGGAGTCCGGCACCTTGGAGTCACGAAGCCAGCGATGGACAAAGCTGGTGTTCGCTCGATCATCGAGAGATTGCAGCCCCGAGGCGGTGTCCAGCCACCCGCCCCGACAGCAGTCGGCTCCGAGCTAAGGGTCGGAGCGACACGGTGCGCCCTCGTGGCACTGCTCGTGGCAGAGCTAAATCATGCCCATCGGGACAAGTGTGGCTCGCCGGTTGCGGGCTCGGATCCGTCAAGATCAAGTCTCCGCGGACGTCAGCCATGCAGTTTAAACTTCCAAATCTGACTGGATGGCCATGGGCGTAGCTTTTGATCTGCTCTAGATGGCCAAGTGAATTGGCGCGCAGTGCAAAGCCGCCGAGAATGAAGATCTGTCCAGGGAGAAAAGTCTCACCGACCGCATCGTTGTCGATGATTGGAGGAGCCATCGGGCTTGAAAATGACGACACGAGGAACTCTCAATGAAAGCACCAATGTCGGTGTCAAACCGCGGATCTCGGTAGGGAGTCCCGAATCAGCGCCTAGGCGGATGGTAACAGGAGAAAAGGGCACGATGTTTTTACCCAGGTTCGGGCCCTCTCGACGGAGGTAAAACCTACTCCCGCTTGATTAATATTGATGATATGGGTAGTACAAGAGTAGATCTACCGCGAGATCAGAGAGGCTAAACCCTAGAAGCTAGCCTATGGTATTGTCGGGAGGTTGATCGACCCACGAACACCTATGGGGCGGCGGACCGAGCCCCTTCGTTCGGTGGGGGCGGAGGTCGCATGAAGAGCAGATCGAGGCGGGTAAGCACACGAGCAGTTTACCCAGCTTCGAGCTCTCCGGGAGATAATACTCCCACTGTTGCTTGTCCGATTATATTGTGTTCTTGCTAGGGAGCGCGAGAGCTACAAGACCTAGCCTCGAGTGTTCTCTCGTTTCAATGAACCAACCCCTTCTACGCTATGCGCATGGGCCTCCTTTTATATGCTCAAGGGTCACCGACTGTGGCAACGAGACAAGGGCAAAAGGGGAAATGAGTTGCGTTGGTACAGCTACTTGTACAAAGGTATCCTACCTAACCACGACGGCAGGGGACAAAGGCATTAAATGCCCGCCTAAGTCGACTAAACAAAGGCGTAAAAGGACCGTCGGGCGCCACTGCTCGCCACGATGGCCATCTTGTCAAGACCGCTTGCCACCACTACCTGCTGGCTGCATTACCTCTCTGCCACGCTACCGAAAGGTCCCATGGCGACACGCTGGTGGATGAGCTGGAGGGAGGAACGGAGTGGTAATTGCCGCGGCAAGCACCTTGCCGCTGTTGTTGCCTTTGTCGCGTCCGGAAGCTTGTCGCCATCAGCCTTCCCGCAAGCTCCTCTTGCCGGGTCTTGTCTTCTAGGTGCCTTGAGGGCCTTCCGCAAGCTCCTCTTGCCGGGCCTTGTCTCCTTGGCTTAAATATTTTGTTCTTGAATGGCTCCAAAGGAACCACGGAGGACCTTGGCGGTCACCAGTGCAAGCCCTGCTAGGGGACCCTACTCTAGTACACCGACAGAGCCCTCGGCCTGGGCCACACACGGTGCCGAGCGCAGTTGGGCCAGGCCCAAAACAAAGGCGCTGGCACGCGCGCCCAGGTCACGCCTGCACTTGCTCCGGACTCCACCACGCCCCCACAAACAAAGACGCGCTGAACGCGGCCGTGGGAGAGATCGGGGGGTTTCTTTATTCGAAAGCGGAACGTCCGCCCCTCTCCCTCCTTATAAACAGGGGAAACAGGGCAGTTCGCCCACCTCGCCATTTGCTGTCTAATCTTGAAAACCACCGCCGCCCCCCTTCTTCCCAAGTCTAAAGAGAGAAGGCCCGCCCCATCGCCACCAGCGCCACCAACGCCGCCGGTCTCCCACCGCCTCCGCCATGGTTCGAAGTCGACAAGGGAAGGGCGTGAAGTCGGCGAGGCGCGAGCGATCATGGGCGCTGCGAAGGAGCGGGCCATCTTCCCCAGCTCGCCGCAGAAGGGAGCCGAGGGAGAACTACTACCTCTTCTAGTCGACGGAGACGCGAAGATCCGCAAGACGAAGGTACTCCCCCGCTGCTTCGAACTAGCCCCAACTGGGTACCCTTTCTTCGTGACTGTTTTCTATTGCGGCTCTGCCCGCCTTCTCTGAATTTTTCTGCGATATCATGAACACCTACGGGTTCCGCCTCCTTGATTTCACCCCAATGCTGTCTCGAACATGGCAGCTTTCGCACATCTCTGCGAAAACTTTGTCGGAGTCCATCCCAATGTAGCCCTCTTCCGCCATCTCTTCATGCCTCGAGTAGAGAGAGGAGAGCCTCTGCCGGAGGGATCGCTGGATCTCAAGGATCGGCAAGAAGGAAGCCTATCTCGAGGAGAGCTCCGCAGCAAGTGGGAGGAATGGAGGCAGATTGGTGTTGGATTGTAGAGGAGAACCCGCAGCCTTTACCGCTCAGCCAACCCCAATAGTGCGCGCGCAACGATTGGAGCAACTTGGCGCCGGAAGATGCTAGATTGAAGATTGCAGTCACCGGATCTCGCGCCTCGTGCTTGCCGGATTCATCAGGCGCCGTATGCGAGATTCCTTCGCCGCCAGACGCTTCTTTGCAGGAGAGGAGGAGGCCTGCTTGGGAGTTCCGACGCGGCGGATATCATGAGGCTGCGCCGGCCTCAACTTCAACTTCACCGCCTTGGAGTTGGATGCGATGCTCCCGGAGCTGTTCAAGCACGACGCTGATCATCCCGAATGGTTCAGGTTGCCGAGGGAGTCGTTTCATCAGGTAACACCTCGCCGACCGCATCCGCAATGATGCCGCCAGCGACTCGCATGGAATTGTTCCAACCGGCAAGAGCTCGCAGATGACGCCGCGAAAGTGTTCTTCGACAGCTTGAAGAAGTGCCGATCCGCCCGATGAGCGTAAGGGCTCACCATGACACCACCGACGCACGAGATGCAGCACATCGCCACTCAGGTTGGAGGAGGCGGCAGAGTGCCACTACCGCGAATTCGGGTTCACCGTGGAAGAGGCAGAGGTAGCAGAGGTGGCAAGCCTTGTCGAGCGAAGGGAGTTTGCCGCGAGGAGGAGCTTGTCAACCTGAAGCCGAGTCGAGCGAATCTCCGAGGGCGCCTCCTCCCCACCATCTAGTAGCTTGTCGCAAGCGAGCCCCCAGCCCACTAAGAAGGCGCCTCCAAGGCCGAGACGAAACGGGCGGTAGACGGACCAAGAGCCGCCCGTGCAGCGACGCGCTTCCACCACGCGGCAAGCATCATGCTGGGAGCACCTCACACCGCTGAAAGAATCGGAGCGGGCCCTCCTGTGCCACCGCTGCTACTCCCGCCAAGCGATCAAGGGAACCCACTCCTCCGCCTCGCCGCACCGGGCGAGCCAGACTTGATCTCTCAAGCCAGCTCCGACGAGGAAGAAGAAGAGTAAGCTTCGTGTTGTACTTGTATTTCTTCAATTTTGTTGCTTTGCCTTTGTATCTGATTTGTTTCATTCTCAACTCTTCCCTTTTCAGACGCCGCTCAGAGAGCGTCGAAGAGAGCTAAGACCCGTGGTCGCCATCGAGGACGATCCCTGCTGCAGCAGGAGGCGCTGTCTGAGACCACCTTGCCGGACGCTGCAACTCTTCCTCAGCAGCCCCAAAGACAGCCCCCGCCAGAAGTATACGGTTTACTTTTTGCCGTTGAACGATATGGGTGCTCTTTCTTTGCCGATATCCGATCGCTGGTTTGTGTAGGAGCAGAGCAGCCTCACCAGAGTGCCCGGAAGCCGCCTCCCGACGCGCCATCTGCTGTCGACTACACCACCAAGGAGGATCCTCGCAAGGGAGCGCCCGCAAGGGAGGCTTCTCGCAGGCAGTTCTCCGCAAGGATAGCGCCAATACCCTCCGTGGTCGAGACCGCGCCGCAGATCCCATCGCAGTAATCCTCTTCCTGAAAACTTCCCTTGTGTTCTTCTTCTTTGATTTTCTTCTTGAACATTTGCTTGATCGTTCTTTCTTTTTCGGTCGCCGATCCATCCGCCGCAGAGCCGATGGAGACCGAGGTCGCCGGCGAGGAAGACGTGCGCGGCGATACTGAAGACGCCGCCGTCGCCGAGGAAGAAGCCGGCGCTGGCGAGGAGGCCGCCAAGGCTGCCGCCGCAGAAGCTGGCGAGGAGTTCGGCGATCGCACTGACGGCCATGAGGCCGCAGGAGCGCCAGGCGCTACACCGACCGCCGATCCATTCGCCGCTGCCGCAGCGCCAGGCTCCGAAGAGCCCCAGCCCGGTGCCTACTTGAAGGCCGGCGATGGCGTCTTCATCAAGCTCCCCTGGGCATCGAGCTCCAGGGTGCCGGTCGAAGGAGAGACCTTTGACGAAGAGCTGCTCGCCTCGCTGGTCGACGCCGGTCGACGCGCCAAGCAAAGCAGCAGCAAGCAGAAGTCCGAGGAGGAGCAGCCATTGCGGAAGCTCGTTGTCGCCTACGCGCCCGACAAGCCGTTGAATCCCGGATGCGCTTGTCGCGGCGGAGCAGACATAGAGAAGCGCCAAGGAGCTCCGGCACCAACCAAGAAGCTCTCCGGTCCTGGCGAGGAGCGGAGCGACTCGCCGAGAGCGCACAGCCTTCATCCTCGAGAAGGCTGAGGTTGAGGAGCGGCAGCGCTTGTTGCCGAGAAGTTGTCTCCGCGAGGAGGGCGAAATGGCGCAGCGGAAGATCAATCTTGACAGCCATGAGGAGGAGCTTGCCACCATGGGAAACACTTGGCGGGCTCTTAAGGAAGCAAAGGATGCTGCCACAGCTGCCGAGGCCGCCAAGAAGGAGTTGGAGACGAAGGTGACGCAGCTGGAGGCTAATCTCCAGAAGAGCGGCGAGGAGCTTGCTGCACTCAAGCACGAGCGCGATTGACGCCTACACTCTTGGCGAGCTGCAGGGCCGTCTCGCCGAGAGGAGCAAGGAGCTCAGCGCCGCCAAGGACTCCAAAGAAGATCTTGAGCTGAAGCTGACCACCTTGATGCAGACGCTGGACGGCGCCAAGGAGCGGGAGGTGGCCTTGTTGGAGAAGGTCAAAGCCAACGAGGCGCTGTTGGCGAGTGCTACTACCGCCCAGAGCACCTTCAGGGAGAATGTGGAGCACTGGACCGAGGGTCTTGTGAATGTTGCCGCCGCCATCGACAAGGAGTCATGGAGCTGGGATGGTGGATCTTGGATATTCCTCCCACGAGCATCTCCAACCCAGCGCCAAGCTCAGCTTGTTCTTCAAGGGCGCAGGACGGTCTCCAGCGACTCCGGAAGAGATCCCAAAGCAGCTGGTCGAGGAATCGCGCCAGATCTGCTGGAGCTCTCCGTAGGTGCTGATGAAGGTAGCCTTCCGCAATCCAGGCCTCAACCTCACCGGGCCCTCAAGTCCCTGCCACCGGATGCCGATGTGGAGGCACTCAAGGCCCTTGTCGCACTCTGTCAGGACAAGGTGGGCAAGATCAAGAGGGTTGATGGCCACCTCGTAGATTAGGCCGTCAATTTTATCTTTCCTTGTCGCTGCTGGTCATGTTAGGAGAACAATCTATTAGAGCATGCAAGTTATTTTGTAATATAACTCTATCTCGGCAACGATTGCAATGTTATTTCCTTTACTTGATCCCTTCCTTTGTATGTTTTTGCCCCACGCTTAGGGAACTTGTCGGCTGGCACCTTAGTCATGAAGGCCGAAAAGCGGAACGTCAAGAAATTGGCCAAGGTGCCGCCCCGACAAGCAACCTTGTCGCGACTAGTTGCAGCTCACTTAAGTTGTTGAGCGGACTCAAACAAAGTAAGGGCGCAACTAGCTACGAGTTGGTTCC
Source organism: Aegilops longissima (assembly GCA_021605205.1). Lineage (NCBI taxonomy): Eukaryota > Viridiplantae > Streptophyta > Magnoliopsida > Poales > Poaceae > Aegilops > Aegilops longissima. The sequence continues at coordinate 345,349,693 of CM038678.1, read as the reverse complement.
TCTCACAAGACAGGTTTTCCATACAAAGTATGGTCGCTCGAGGAAGATAACTTAAAAATTTAAAACTGATTGCTCAAACTTTGGCAACTTAGCTTTTCCGCTATTTGCTTCCGGTAAGGCGAATTTCTCGAGCGACGCTTGGTCCGCACCATTATCTTCTCCTTCCCCGCTAACTTGTGTGCGAGGGAACCTTCCTTTCTTTAGGAAAGAGAAAGAAGAGAAAATAAAGTCATGGAGCCTTGCCGCTATTGCTTACGTGTGTGGGTGCCGCATAAAGTGTCGATAAAACATGCAATAAAATGATGAAAGCATGAAATTGACAAATTGTGCAAAACACATGAGCTTTACTTATGCACGGGATCTGCGCTCGCTTTGTACAAAGGATTACATGCAACATCGGCAAGACTTGTATTAAAGGTGGTTGCTTGAACAGGTTCCGACAATCCGCTTTCACGGGTAAAACTTACGAAGATGCTCAATATTCCGTGAGTTGCTCACCGAATGCCATCTTCTGTCTCAAAGGCATGACAGCGCCAGGCCTAGTGACTTGTTTCACCCGATAAGGGCCTTCCCACTTCAAGGCCAACTTGTTGGAATTTTGGCGGACTGAACGCGCCAAGAACAAGGTCGCTTTCCTCGAGACTTCCGCATTAACTTTGCGGTTATGGTAGCGCGCAAAGCTTGCAGATAACGAGCAGCTCGTACAGCAGCTGAAGACGGTCCTCCTCAAGGAGCAGCGGTCATCTTGTCGCAGCTGCTCTTGCTCAAGCTCATCATAAGCGAGCACTCGAGGTGATCCGGACACGAGTTCGTGGGGATAA